>BQMB01000027.1:0-162500 GCA_027943415.1 Closterium sp. NIES-67
TTCGACCGGTGCCCTTTTCGACCGGTGCGCTTTTCGACCGTTGCCCTTTTCGACCGGTGCCCTTTTCGACCGGTGCCCTTTTCGACCGGTGCTCTTTTCGACCCGTGCGCTTTTCGACCCATGTGTTTTTCGACCCGTGCGCTTTTCGACCCGTGCGCCTTTCGACCCGTGCGCTTTTCGACCGGTGCGCTTTTCGACCGGTGCGCTTTTCGACCGGTGCCCTTTTCGACCCGTGTGTTTTTCGACCCGTGCGCTTTTCGACCCGTGCGCCTTTCGACCCGTGCGCTTTTCGACCGGTGCGCTTTTCGACCGGTGCGCTTTTCGACCGGTGCGCTTTTCGACCGGTGCCCTTTTCGACCGGTGCCCTGTTGGACCGGTGCGCTTTTCGACCGGTGCGCTTTTCGACAGGCGCCCTTTTCGACCAGTGCGCTTTTCGACCAGTTCCCTTTTCGACTGGTGCCCTTTTCGACCGTTGCCCTTTTCAACCGGTGCCCTTTTTGACCGTTGCCCTTTTCGACCGGTGCCCTTTTCGACCGGTGCGCTTCTCGACAGGCGCCCTTTTCGACCGGTGCGCTTTTCGACCGGTGCCCTTTTTGACTGGTGCCCTTTTCAACCAATACGCTTTTCGACCGTTGCGCTTTTCGACCGTTGCGCTTTTCGACCATTGCGCTTTTCGACCGTTGCGCTTTTCGACCGGTGTGTTTTTCGACCGTTGCCCTTTTCGACTGGTGCCCTTTTCGACCGGTGCCCTTTTCGACCGGTGCCCTTTTCGACCGGTGCCCTTTTCGACCGTTTCGCTTTTCAACCGGTGCGCTTTTCGACCAGTGCGCTTTTCGACCGGTGCGCTTTTCGACCCGTGCGTTTTTCGACCCGTGCGCCTTTCGACCCGTGCGCCTTTCGACCCGTGCGCTTTTCGACCGGTGCGCTTTTGGACCGGTGCCCTTTTCGTTCGGTGCCCTTTTCGACCGGTGCCCTTTTCGACCGGTGCCCTTTTCGACCAGTGTCCTTTTCGACTGGTGCGCTTTTCGACCGGTGCGCTTTTCGACCGGTGCCCTTTTCGACCGGTGCGCTTTTCGACCTGTGCGCTTTTGGAGTGGTGCGCTTTTCGACCGTTGCGCTTTTCGACCGGTGACCTTTTCGATCAGTGCCCTTTTCGACAGGTGCCCTTTTCGACAGGTGCCCTTTTCGACCAGTGTGCTTTTCTCCCGGTTCGCTTTTCGACCGGTGTGATTTTCGACCGGTGTGATTTTCGACCGGTGTGATTTTCGACCGGTGCCCTTTTCGACCGGTGCCCTTAACGACCGGTGCCCTTTTCGACCGGTGCCCCTCTCGACCGGTGCGCTTTTCGACGGGTGCGTTTTTCGACCGGTGCCCTTTTCGACCGGTGCGCTTTTCGACCGGTGCCATTTTGGACCGGTGCCCTTTTCGACCGGTGCCCATTTCGACCGGTGCCCATTTCGACCGGTGCCCTTTTCGACCGGTGCGCTTTTTGACCGGTGCCCTTTTCGACCGATGCGCTTTTCGACCGGTGCCCTTTTCGACCGGTGCCGTTTAAAGACAGGTGCCCTTTTCAACACGTGCGCTTTTCGACCGGTGCGCTTTTCGACCGGTTCGCTTTTCGACTGGTGTGATTTTCGACCGGTGTGATTTTCGACCGGTGCGCATTTCGACCGGTGCGCTTTTCGACCGGTGCGCCTTTCGACCGGTGCGCCTTTCGACCGGTGTGATTTTCGACCGGTGCGCTTTTCGACCGGTGCGCCTTTAGACCGGTGCGCTTTTCGACTGGTGTGATTTTCGACCGGTGCCCTTTTCGTCCGGTGCGCTTTTCGACCGGTGCGCTTTTTGACCGGTGCGCTTTTTGACCGGTGCCTTTTCCGACCGGTGCCCTTTTCGACCGGTGCCCTTTTCGACCGTTGCCCTTTTCCACCGGTGCCCCTTTCGACCGGTGCGCTTTTCGACCGGTGCGCTTTTCGACCGGTGCTCTTTTCGAGCGGTGAGCTTTTCGACCGTTGCGCTTTTCGACCGGTGCGCTTTTCGATCGGTGCGCTTTTCGACCGGTGGGCTTTTCGACCGGTGCGCTTTTCAATCGGTGCGCTTTTCGACCGGTGAGTTTTTCGACCCGTGCGCTTTTTGACCCGTGCGCCTTTCGACCCGTGCGCTATTCGCCCGGTGCGCTTTTCGACCGGTGCGCTTTTCGACCGGTGCCCTTTTCGACCGGTGCGCTTTTCGATCGGTGCGCTTTTCGACCGGTGGGCTTTTCGACCGGTGCGCTTTTCAATCGGTGCGCTTTTCGACCGGTGAGTTTTTCGACCCGTGCGGTTTTTGACCCGTGCGCCATTCGACCCGTGCGCTATTCGCCCGGTGCGCTTTTGGACCGGTGCGCTTTTCGACCGGTGCCCTTTTCGACCGGTGCGCTTTTTGACCGGTGCGCTTTTCGACCGGTGCCCTTTTCGACCGGTTCCCTTTTTGACCGGTGCAATTTTCGACCGGTGTGATTTTCGACCGGTGTGATTTTCGACCGGTGCGCATTTCGACCGGTGCCCTTTTCGACCGGTGCGCTTTTCGACCGGTGCGCTTTTCGACCGGTGCGCTTTTCGACCGGTTCCCTTTTCGACCGGTGCGATTTTCGACTGGTGCAATTTTCGACCGGTGTGATTTTCGACCGGTGCGCATTTCGACCGGTGCGCTTTTCGACCGGTGCGCCTTTCGACCGGTGCGCCTTTCGACCGGTGTGATTTTCGACCGGTGCGCTTTTCGACCGTTGCGCTTTTCGACGGGTGCGCTTTTCGACCGGTGCGCCTTTAGACTGGTGCGCTTTTCGACTGGTGTGATTTTCGACCGGTGCCCTTTTCGTCCGGTGCGCTTTTCGAACGGTGCGTTTTTCGACCGGTGCGCTTTTCGACCGGTGCGCTTTTCGACCGGTGCCTTTTCCGACCGGTGCCCTTTTCGACCGGTGACCTTTTCGACCGGTGCGCTTTTCGACCGGTGCGCTTTTTGACCGGTGCGCCTTTCGACCGGTGCGCCTTTCGACCGGTGTGATTTTCGACCGGTGCGCTTTTCGACCGGTGCGCTTTTCGACCGGTGCGCCTTTAGACCGGTGCGCTTTTCGACTGGTGTGATTTTCGACCGGTGCCCTTTTCGACCGGTGCCCTTTTCGACCGGTGCCCTTTTCGACCGGTGCGCTTCTCGACAGGCGCCCTTTTCGACCAGTGCGCTTTTCGACCGGTTCCCTTTTCGACTGGTGCCCTTTTCGACTTGCCCTTTTCAACCGGTGCCCTTTTTGACCGTTGCCCTTTTCGACCGGTGCCCTTTTCGACCGGTGCGCTTCTCGACAGGCGCCCTTTTCGACCGGTGCGCTTTTCGACCGGTGCCCTTTTCGACTGGTGCCCTTTTCAACCAATACGCTTTTCGACCGTTGCGCTTTTCGACCGTTGCGCTTTTCGACCATTGCGCTTTTCGACCGTTGCGCTTTTCGACCGGTGTGTTTTTCGACCGTTGCCCTTTTCGACTGGTGCCCTTTTCGACCGGTGCCCTTTTCGACCGGTGCCCTTTTCGACCGGTGCCCTTTTCGACCGTTGCGCTTTTTTACCGTTGCGCTTTTCAACCGGTGCGCTTTTCGACCGGTGCGCTTTTCGACCGGTGCGCTTTTCGACCAGTGCGCTTTTCGACCGGTGCGCTTTTCGACCCGTGCGTTTTTCGACCCGTGCGCCTTTTGACCCGTGCGCCTTTCGACCCGTGCGCCTTTCGACCGGTGCGCTTTTCGACCGGTTCCCTTTTCGACCGGTGCGATTTTCGACTGGTGCAATTTTCGACCGGTGTGATTTTCGACCGGTGCGCATTTCGACCGGTGCGCTTTTCGACCGGTGCGCCTTTCGACCGGTGCGCCTTTCGACCGGTGTGATTTTCGACCGGTGCGCTTTTCGACCGTTGCGCTTTTCGACGGGTGCGCTTTTCGACCGGTGCGCCTTTAGACTGGTGCGCTTTTCGACTGGTGTGATTTTCGACCGGTGCCCTTTTCGTCCGGTGCGCTTTTCGAACGGTGCGTTTTTTCGACCGGTGCGCTTTTCGACCGGTGCGCTTTTCGACCGGTGCCTTTTCCGACCGGTGCCCTTTTCGACCGGTGACCTTTTCGACCGGTGCGCTTTTCGACCGGTGCGCTTTTTGACCGGTGCGCCTTTCGACCGGTGCGCCTTTCGACCGGTGTGATTTTCGACCGGTGCGCTTTTCGACCGGTGCGCTTTTCGACCGGTGCGCCTTTAGACCGGTGCGCTTTTCGACTGGTGTGATTTTCGACCGGTGCCCTTTTCGACCGGTGCCCTTTTCGACCGGTGCCCTTTTCGACCGGTGCGCTTCTCGACAGGCGCCCTTTTCGACCAGTGCGCTTTTCGACCGGTTCCCTTTTCGACTGGTGCCCTTTTCGACTTGCCCTTTTCAACCGGTGCCCTTTTTGACCGTTGCCCTTTTCGACCGGTGCCCTTTTCGACCGGTGCGCTTCTCGACAGGCGCCCTTTTCGACCGGTGCGCTTTTCGACCGGTGCCCTTTTCGATTGGTGCCCTTTTCAACCAATACGCTTTTCGACCGTTGCGCTTTTCGACCGTTGCGCTTTTCGACCATTGCGCTTTTCGACCGTTGCGCTTTTCGACCGGTGTGTTTTTCGACCGTTGCCCTTTTCGACTGGTGCCCTTTTCGACCGGTGCCCTTTTCGACCGGTGCCCTTTTCGACCGGTGCCCTTTTCGACCGTTGCGCTTTTTTACCGTTGCGCTTTTCAACCGGTGCGCTTTTCGACCGGTGCGCTTTTCGACCGGTGCGCTTTTCGACCAGTGCGCTTTTCGACCGGTGCGCTTTTCGACCCGTGCGTTTTTCGACCCGTGCGCCTTTTGACCCGTGCGCCTTTCGACCCGTGCGCTTTTCGACCGGTGCGCTTTTCGACCGGTTCCCTTTTCGACCGGTGCGATTTTCGACTGGTGCAATTTTCGACCGGTGTGATTTTCGACCGGTGCGCATTTCGACCGGTGCGCTTTTCGACCGGTGCGCCTTTCGACCGGTGCGCCTTTCGACCGGTGTGATTTTCGACCGGTGCGCTTTTCGACCGTTGCGCTTTTCGACGGGTGCGCTTTTCGACCGGTGCGCCTTTAGACTGGTGCGCTTTTCGACTGGTGTGATTTTCGACCGGTGCCCTTTTCGTCCGGTGCGCTTTTCGAACGGTGCGTTTTTCGACCGGTGCGCTTTTCGACCGGTGCGCTTTTCGACCGGTGCCTTTTCCGACCGGTGCCCTTTTCGACCGGTGACCTTTTCGACCGGTGCGCTTTTCGACCGGTGCGCTTTTTGACCGGTGCGCCTTTCGACCGGTGCGCCTTTCGACCGGTGTGATTTTCGACCGGTGCGCTTTTCGACCGGTGCGCTTTTCGACCGGTGCGCCTTTAGACCGGTGCGCTTTTCGACTGGTGTGATTTTCGACCGGTGCCCTTTTCGACCGGTGCCCTTTTCGACCGGTGCCCTTTTCGACCGGTGCGCTTCTCGACAGGCGCCCTTTTCGACCAGTGCGCTTTTCGACCGGTTCCCTTTTCGACTGGTGCCCTTTTCGACTTGCCCTTTTCAACCGGTGCCCTTTTTGACCGTTGCCCTTTTCGACCGGTGCCCTTTTCGACCGGTGCGCTTCTCGACAGGCGCCCTTTTCGACCGGTGCGCTTTTCGACCGGTGCCCTTTTCGACTGGTGCCCTTTTCAACCAATACGCTTTTCGACCGTTGCGCTTTTCGACCGTTGCGCTTTTCGACCATTGCGCTTTTCGACCGTTGCGCTTTTCGACCGGTGTGTTTTTCGACCGTTGCCCTTTTCGACTGGTGCCCTTTTCGACCGGTGCCCTTTTCGACCGGTGCCCTTTTCGACCGGTGCCCTTTTCGACCGTTGCGCTTTTTTACCGTTGCGCTTTTCAACCGGTGCGCTTTTCGACCGGTGCGCTTTTCGACCGGTGCGCTTTTCGACCAGTGCGCTTTTCGACCGGTGCGCTTTTCGACCCGTGCGTTTTTCGACCCGTGCGCCTTTTGACCCGTGCGCCTTTCGACCCGTGCGCCTTTCGACCGGTGCGCTTTTGGACCGGTGCCCTTTTCGTTCGGTGCCCTTTTCGACCGGTGCGCTTTTCGACCGGTGCGCTTTTCGACCGGTGCGCTTTTCGACCGGTGCGCTTTTCGACCGGTGCGCTTTTCGTCCGGTGCGCTTTTCGTCCGATGCGCTTTTCGACCTGTGCGCTTTTCGACTAGTGCGCTTTTCGACCGGTGCGCTTTTCGACTAGTGCGCTTTTCGACCGGTGCGCTTTTCGACCGTTGCGCTTTTCGACTGGTGCCCTTTTCGACCGGTGCCGTTTTTGACAGGTTCCCTTTTCGACAGGTGCCCTTTTCGACCGGTGTGCTTTTCGACCGGTTCGCTTTTCGACCGGTGTGATTTTCGACTGGTGCGCATTTCAACCGGTGCGCTTTTCGACCGGTGCCCATATCGACTGGTGCCCTTTTCGACCGGTGCCCCTTTTGACCGGTGCGCTTTTCGACCGGTGCGTTTTTCGAACGGTACCCTTTTCGACCGGTGCCCTTTTCGACCGGTGCCCTTTTCAACCAATACGCTTTTCAACCGTTGCGCTTTTCGACTGATGTGCTTTTCGACTGGTGCGCTTTTCGACCGGTGCGCTTTTCGACCGATGCGCTTTTCGACCGGTGCGCTTTTCGACACGTGCACCTTTCGACCGGTGCGCTTTTCGACCGGTGCCCTTTTCGACCGGTGCGCTTTTCGACCGGTTCCCTTTTCGACCGGTGCCCTTTTCGACCGTTGCCCTTTTCGACCGGTGCCCTTTTTTACCGTTGCCCTTTTCGACCGGTGCCCTTTTCGACTGGTGCGGTTTTCGACCGGTGCGCTTTTCGACCGGTGCCCTTTTCGACCGTTCCCCTTTTCGACCGGTGCGCTTTTCGACCGGTGCGCTTTTCGACCGGTGCGCTTTTCGACCGATGCCCTTTTCGACCGGTGCGCTTTTCGACCGTTGCGCTTTTCGACCTTTGCGCTTTTCGACCGGTGCGCTTTTCGACCGGTGCGCTTTTCGACCGGTGCGTTTTTCGACCCGTGCGCTTTTCGACCCATGCGCCTTTCGACCTGTGCGCCATTCGCCCGGTGCGCTTTTCGACCGGTGCGCTTTTCGACCGCTCTCCTTCACCCTCGACTCTGGCGATTCCTGGTGCTTCTTCCGCGACTCCACCACGTTGACACCGCTTCCTGTCCCTGCCGCCGTCTCCCTGGCTGACCCCTCCTCTGGCCCTGTAGTCGCTCGCAGTTCCACCACCCTCCCCTGCCCGGCGGTTCCTTCGGGCTCTCTCACAGGCCTGCACATCCCCTCGTTCTCCAGGAACCTAGTTGGTGTCGGCTGCCTCCAGGACCTTGGCATCACCACTATGTTCCCTTGTCACGAGCGGTACGCTGTCTGTACCGAGGCCGCCACTAGTGCCCCCCTTACCACGTTCCCCTGGGACCCGGTGTCCGGACTATTCACACTGGACACTGTGACCCCCTCGGCTGGAACCCCCCCTCAGGTGGCTGCGTCTACCCAGGTTGCTGCTGCCTGCTCCTGTCGGTCACTCACCCACCCGACTCTCCTGTGGCACCACCGTCTAGGTCACCCTGCGCTCCCGCGTCTGCGTCACATGTCACAGCACGGTCTCGTCCTAGGCCTCCCTGGGTCGTTCTTTGAGTTTCCCTCCTCCCCTGCCCCACCTTGCACGCCTTGTGTCAAGGGCCGGCTTTGCCGTGCTCCTCACTCCTCCTCGTTTCCCCCTACCGCTGCACCACTACAGACTCTGCACATGGACGTCTGGGGCCCCGCCCCCGTCCATGGGCCGCGTCGAGAGCGCTACCTCCTAGTGCTTGTCGTCGACTACACGCGCTACACCACTGTGTTTCCCCTGGAGCGGAAGGCCGACGTGCCTGACGTTCTTATCCCGTGGCTTGTCGCTGCGCGTGTCCACCGCGGTCTCCCTGTCTTGCCCCCTCTGGTGTGTCCCACGTCACCCCACTTACGTCGGTTGTACCGGTTGAGGAGTCTACTGACTCTGGTTGTCCTACGGCGCAGTCCTCGCCGCCTGCCCCTTCTCAGGTGTCTCCTCCTCCGCCGCCTCCGCAGCCGCAGTCGCCACCGCCATCGCAGCCGTCGTTGCGACCGCCGCCGCCGCAGCCGTCGCCGCAGCAGTTGATTGCCTCTGGGGGTGCTGGAGTTGGGGTGGGTACTAGTCCTGGGACTCCTATCGTGGCTTGTCCCGGCGGGCCTGGGGGTGGTACCGGTGCTCGAGGGGTTCTGAGCTCTGGGGGTGTTTCTTCTGGGGGTGCTGGTGTGGAGTGTTCTGGAGGTAGCCGCCCGGCAGCTTGCGGTCCCGGTGTCGGCGTCACACCGCCGTCACAGCATTCCCCGCCGGTGTCCACTCCTCGCCTGCTCGGCCTTCCGTCCCCTAACCCCGTGCCCGTGCCTCCTCCTCCTCCTATCTCCGGCCCTATGTTCCCTCCTCCGGACGCGTCTCCGGCCCGTTTCCCCCCTCGTTCCCCTCCTGTGTCCCCTCCTCTGTCTCCTGACCCGACTCCCCCGTCTCACGTCTGGTCTCGCCGTCCCTCCCGTGCTCGGCCTGTCTCCCCTGTCTCGCGCTCTCACCCTATGTTGCTTCGTTCCCACGCGTCTCGTCCTCCCCTTCTCCCGTCGCCCCCTCCATCCTCCCTTCTCGTTGCTCCCCCCCCTCTGTCTGACTACATGCGTTCCGCTCGTCCTCTTGTTCCTCGGGTCCTTGCCTCTCTCGTTACCGACCCGTCTGTTCCGGTTTCGAGCCTTGACGCCCTTGTCGCTACGGTCGCTGACTTCGCCTCTACCCGCCGCCTTGACTACGCCACCGCTCTGGTCTCTGACCCTGCCTGTCCTCCGTCTGTCGGGGGTGCTCCTGCCCTTGGCAGTGACGTCCTGGAGGACCGCCAGTACGAGCTTGCTTTCCTGTCCGAGGCTGCTCCCCATCTCTGTTCCATGCTTCTAGTCCCTGAGGGTGACCCCGACGCTTTCGACATCCCGACCCCTCGCACTTACGCTGAGGCGGTCTCGGGACCCTGGGCCTCTCAGTGGATAGCTGCCATGGAGCAGGAGATGGCATCTTGGAGATCCACCGCCACCTACGTCGACGCAGTTCCCCCACCTGGGGTGAACGTAGTTGATGGCCGCTGGCTCTTCAAGGTGAAGCGCCCTCCTAGAGAGCCGCCTGTGTTCAAGGCGCGCTACGTGGCTAAAGGTTTCAGTCAGCGTGAGGGGGTGGACTTCTTCCAGACCTTCGCTCCGACCCCGAAGATGACAACTCTTCGGGTGCTACTACACGTAGCAGCTTAGCGTGACTACGAGCTTCACTCCCTCGACTTCTCCACTGCGTTTCTTCAAGGCAGTCTACACGAGCAGGTCTACCTGCGTCGCCCTCAGGGCTTCACTGGTACCTTCCCTCCTGGGACCCAGTGGCTCCTCCGGTGCCCCATCTACGGCCTGCAGCAGGCTCCCCGTAAGTGGCACGACACGCTGCGTGCTACGCTTGCTGACCTGCAGTTCTTTCCGTCCTCTGCAGATCCCTCTCTCTCCGTTCGTGCTGGCCAGACTCCGTTCTGTCAAACATGTGTATTTGTCATGTTTGTATAGACTGTATAGAGTCACCTCTTAGAGGATACAAAACTTAGATATATTTGTGTGTACTCTCACTTTACCATTCATTCAATTATTCTGATATGGTATCACGCGTAGGTAGGATCCCCCCCCCCCACCCACCGCTTCCGCTCATGCCCCCTAGCGCCCCTCCTGGGCCCCGTCGCGCTCCTCCCAGGCCCCGTCGCGCTCCTCCCAGGCCCCGTAGCGCCCCTCCCAGGCCCCGTCGCGCTCCTCCCAGGCCCACTAGCGCCCCTCCTGGGCCCCGTCGCGCTCCTCCCAGGTCCCGTAGCGCCCCGTCGCGCCCCTCCTGGGCCCCCGTAGCGCCCTTCCTGGGCCTCGTCGCGCCCCTCCTGGGCCTCGTAGCGCCCCTCCTGGGCCCTGTACCGCCCTCCCAGGCCCCGTCGCGCCCCTCCCAGGCCCAGTCGCGCCCCTCCCAGGCCCTCTAGCGCCCCCCCTGGGCCCCGTCGCGCTCCTCCCAGGCCCCGTAGCGCCCCGTCGCGCCCCTCCTGGGCCCCGTAGCGCCCCTCCTGGGCCTCGTCGCGCCCCTCCTGGGCTTCGTAGCACCCCTCCTGGGCCCTGTAACGCCCTCCCAGGCCCCGTCGCGCCCCTCCCAGGCCCCCTAGCGCCCCTCCTGGGCCCCGTCGCGCTCCTCCCAGGCCTCGTAGCGCCCCTCCTGGGCTCTGTCGCGCCCCTCCTGGGCCCCGTCGCGCTCCTTCCACGCCCCGTAGCGCCCCTCCTGGGCTCTGTCGCGCCCCTCCTGGGCTCCGTAGCGCCCCTCCTAGGCCCCGTCGCGCCCTCCTTGGGCCCTGTAGCGCCCCTCCTGGGCCCCGTCGCGCCCCTCCCAGGCCCCATCGCGCCCCTCCCAGGCCCCCGTAGCGCCCCTCCTGGGCCGCGTCGTACCCGTCGCCGCTGCCCGGCCCCGTCGTGCCCGCCCGGCGCCGTCGCGCCCGCCCGACCCCGTCGCCGCCGCCCGGCCCCGTCGCGCCCGCCCGGCGCCGTCGCCGCCGCCCGGCCCCGTCGCGCCCGCCCGGCGCCGTCGCACCCTGCCCGGCCCCGTCGCGCCGCCCGGCCCCGTCGCACCCGCCCGGCCCCGTCGCACCCTGCCCGGCCCCGTCGCAGCCGCCCGGCCCCGTCGCACCAGCCCGGCCGCCGTCCCGCTCGCCCGGCCCCGTCGCACCAGCCCGGCCCTGCCGCACTCGCCCGGCCCTGCCGCACTCGCCCGGCCCCGTCGCCCCAGCCCGGCCCAGTCGCGCCCGCTCGGCCCCGTCGCCCCGTCCCGGCCCTGTCGCACCAGCCCGGCCCCGTCGCGCCCGCCCGGCCCCGTCCTCCTCACTGGTACGGTTCCCCCCCCCCCCCCCCCACCCCGCCCTGCTCCGTGCCGCCCTGCACCGCACTGCACCGCACTTCATCGCACTGCACAGCACTGTATCGCACAGTACCGCACTGCACCGCACTGCACCGCCCTGCACAGCACTGGACTGTTCCTGATGGCGGCGGAGCTTCGCTTCGACGCTGAAGGTCAGCCCCTAGAGTTCGAGGCGTGGCTTGCCGACCTCCGCCGCCAACTCACTGGCCAGCGGCAGGATGGTGAACCGCTTTCTGCACACCTTGACGGTACGCTCCCCTGCCCAGACCCCCCTGCTATTCTGCCCGCTGACCCCACACCCACTGAGCGTGAGTCTACTGCTGCCACTGCCCGTGCGCGCTCTGTCTGGCTTTCTCGCGATGCTGTCGCCCAGCTTGCCATTAGCAACGCCCTCCCCCCGTCCGAGCGTCCTCGCTTTAGGTCCCTCACTACTGCTCAGGCATACATAGATGCTGTCATCAAGCGCTATTCCACCCCTCCGGCTGCCTCAGTGGGTCGCCTGATCCTCCCGCTACTCTTTCCTGACCTTGCTTCGTTCCCCACTGTCTCTGACCTCGCTGCCCACCTGCGCTCGATAGAGGAGACCTGGCGCGCCGCCTGCACTGACGCACAGCTTAGAGCCCACCAACCGCCCATTACCTCTACCCTCTACCTGCTTGCCACCCGCCTCCCTGACCGCCTTGCTGTCGCCCGCGACCGCTTCCTTAGTGTTCACCCCGCAGACCTCACCCTCACTGACTTTGTCGACACCCTGACTGTGATAGAGACCCGTCACCGCTCCATCGCCCAGGCGAGCGGTGTCGTGCCGGTCCCTATCTTTCAGGGTTGTGCCCCCGCCCAGTGTACCTTCTCCGACGGCTCTGCCGCAGTGGCTGAGACTGCTGCTGCAGCGCAGGCCCGTTCTGGGAAGGGCCGCCGCCCAAAGGCTGGGCGCGGCGGAGGGGGCGGCGGGGGTGCGGGCGGGGGTAGTGGTGGAGTCGGGTCGCCTGGTGCTGGAGCGGACGAGTGGACCCTGCCCAGTCCAGCTGAGTCGCCGCCCCTGCAGTTGCAGCAGCCGCAGCAGCCACCGCAGTCGCAGCCTTCGCAGCAGCCGCAGCAGCCGTCGCAGACGCGGCAGACGAGTGTTCTCCCGCCAGGGTGGCCCGGCGCTGGCGGTGGACGGGCGCGTGGTGGTGTGCCACGTGGTGGCTCTGCCGGCGGGCGTTGTCAGTACCAGATCCAGACCGGTCCTCGCCGCGGCTTCGTTTGCGGTAAGATCGGTCACTCCACTCCCCGCTGCTTTCGTCGCCTGGACGACCTCTTTCGTCAGCGTTTCGGCCCGTCGCCAGACCTCCCGGACTGGCACAGTTTGCTTAGTCGTCAGATTCAGATCTTTGATATGGACATGGATGCCATTGTTTCTGCTCTGCATGTGATGTATGCTGATGACTCTAGTGTGCTTCCGACTTATTACTCACTGTTGCCTAGTGTAGGTGTGCCTAGCTTAGGCTCCCCTGCTGCGTCAGGCGTAGGATCCCCTGCTTTGTGTAGTCTTGGTGCTTCTGCCGTCGTTCCGTCGCCAGACCCCTCGGCTTCGCTTTCCTTCACCTTGGACTCTGGCGCCTCTCGGTGTTTCTTCCGCGACTCCACCACCCTGACGCCGCTTCCTGTTCCTGCTGCCGTTTCTCTTGCTGACCCCTCCGGCGGTCCGGTAGTCGCCCGCAGTTCCACCACCCTTCCCTGTCCGGCGGTTCCTTCGGGCACTCTCACAGGTCTGCATATCCCCTCGTTCTCCAGGAACCTAGTTGGTGTCGGCTGCCTCCAGGACCTTGGCGTCACCACTACGTTCCCTGGTCACGAGCGGTATGCTGTCTGTACCGAGGCCGCCACTGGTGCCCCCCTGTCCACGTTCCCCCGGGACCCGGTGTCCGGCCTGTTCACTCTGGACACCGTGCCCCCCCCGGCTGGAGCGCCCCCTCAGGTGGCTGTGTCTACCCAGGTTGCTGCTGCCTGCTCCTGTCGCTCCCTCACTCACCCGACCCTCCTGTGGCACCACCGCCTAGGTCACCCTGCGCTCCCGCGTCTGCGTCACATGTCCCAGCACGGTCTTGTCCTTGGTCTCCCAGGTTCACTCCCCGCGTTTCCCTCCTCCCCAGCTCCACCTTGCACGCCTTGTGTCGAGGGTCGGCTTCGCCGTGCCCCTCACTCCTCCTCGTTCCCCCCTACCGCCGCGCCGCTGCAGACCCTGCACCTGGACGTCTGGGGCCCCGCCCCCGTCCCTGGGCCGCGTCGCGAGCGCTACTTCCTTGTGCTTGTCGACGACTTCACTCGTTACACCACAGTCTTTCCCCTGGAGCGCAAGGCCGACGTGCCTGGCGCCCTCATCCCCTGGCTTGTCTCTGCGCGTGTCCACCGCGGTCTCCCTGTCTTGCGTCTTCACTCAGACCGTGGTGGCGAGTTTGCCTCAGGTGTCCTTGGTCGCTTTTGTCGTGCGGAGGGCATCACCCAGACGTTCACCCTACCGGACTCCCCACAGCAGAATGGGGTCGCTGAGCGACGCATCGGCTTGGTCATGGAGGTCGCTCGCACCTCCATGGTCCATGCCGGTGCACCCCATTTTCTGTGGCCGTTCGCTGTGCGCTACGCTTCTCACCAGCTTAACCTGTGGCCGCACCCTCAGCAGCCGCAGGTTTCGCCGACCCGTCTGTGGACTGGGTCTCCTGGTGACGCGTCTGCGTTCCACGTCTGGGGCTGCCTTGCTCACGTCCGTGCCTCCGGCACGGACAAGCTCACTACCCGCACCCTTCCCTGCGTCTTCCTCGGTTTTCCCCTTGACGCGTCCGACTGGCACTTTTACCACCCGCCGTCTCACCGCTTCTTTCACTCTCGTGACGTCACCTTTGACGAGTCCGTCTCCTACTACCGCCGCTTCCCCCACCGTGGTCCCCCGGTTACCCCCCCCCAGTTCCTGGTCACCCCTTCCCCGGTAGTCCCTGCCCCTCCTCCTCCTCCTCCCCGTCCCGCCCCCTCTGGTGTCTCCCATGTCACCCCCCTTCCGTCCGTGGACCCGGTTGAGGAGTCTTCTGACTCTGGTGGCCCTCCGGTGCAGTCCTCGCCGGCCGCCCCTCCCCAGGTGTCCCCTCCCCAGTCCCCTCCTCTGCCGCCATTGCAGCCGTCGCCGTCGCCGCCGCCGCCGCCGCCGCCGCCGTCGCAGCCCCCGTTCGCTGACTCTGGGGGTGGTCGTCCCGGTCGCCCTGAGGGTGGTCCCTCTGGGGGTGCGGGTGTGGAGAGTGCCGGTGGTAGCCGAGGAGCAGCTTGCGGTCCAGGTGTCGCCGTTGTGCCGCCGCAGCAGCAGTCCCCGCCGGTGTCCGCCCTTCGCCTGCTCGGCCTTCCGTCCCCCGACCCTGCGTCGGTTCTTCCCCGACCGTCTCCTCCTCTTCCTGTCTACGGCCCTGTTTTCCCTCCGCCGGCCTCGTCCCCGGCCCGTCTCCCCCCTCGTTCCCCTCCTGTGTCCCCTCCCCTGTCTCCTGACCCGACTCCTCCATCGCACGTCTGGTCTCACCGTCCCTCCCGTGCTCGTCCTGCCTCGCCTGTCCTGCGCTCCCACCCTATGTTGCTTCGTTCACACGCGTCTCGTCCTCCCCTTCTGCCGTCGCCTCCTCCGTCCTCCCTTGTTGTTGCGCCCCCCCCGCTGTCCGACTACCTTCGTGTCGCTCGTCCTCTCGTTCCTCGGGTCCTTGCCTCTCTCGTTACCGACCCGTCTGTTCCAGTCTCGTGCCTTGACGCTCTTGTCGCTGCTGTCGCTGACTTCGCCTCTACCCGCCGCCTTGACTACGCCTCCGCTCTGGTCTCTGACCCTGCCTGTCCTCCGTCTGTCGGGGGTGCTCCTGCCCTTGGCAGTGACGTCCTGGAGGACCGCCAGTTCGAGCTTGCTTTCCTCTCCGAGGCTGCTCCCCATCTCTGTTCCATGCTGCTAGTCCCTGAGGGTGACCCAGACGCTTTCGACATCCCGACCCCTCGCACTTACGCTGAGGCGACTTCGGGACCCTGGGCCTCGCAGTGGATAGCTGCCATGGAGCAGGAGATGGCATCTTGGAGATCCACCGGCACCTTCATCGACGCAGTTCCCCCACCTGGGGTGAACGTAGTCGATGGCCGCTGGCTCTTCAAGGTGAAGCGCCCTCCTGGAGAGCCGCCTGTGTTCAAGGCGCGCTATGTGGCTAGAGGCTTCAGTCAGCGCGAGGGGTGGACTTCTTCCAGACTTTCGCTCCGACCCCGAAGATGACTACTCTTCGGGTTCTGTTACACCTAGCTGCTCAGCGTGACTACGAGCTTCACTCCCTCGACTTCTCCACTGCCTTCCTTCAGGGCAGCCTACACGAGCAGGTCTACCTGCGCCGCCCTCCGGGCTTTACTGGCACCTTCCCTTCTGGGACCCAGTGGCTCCTGCGGCGCCCCGTCTACGGCCTGCGCCAGGCTCCCCGTGAGTGGCACGACACTCTGCGTGCTACGCTTGCTGACCTGCAGTTCTTTCCGTCTTCTGCAGACCCTTCACTCTTCGTTCGTGCTGGCCAGACTCCGTTCTACATCCTCGTTTACGTCGACGACCTGGTCTTTGCCACAAGAGACAGGGACGCGCTGGCCTCCGTGAAGGCAGAGCTGCTGAAGAGACACACCTGCACTGACCTTGGAGAACTGCGCCGTTACCTTGGCTTGCAGATCTCCAGGGACAGAGCTGCGCGCACCATCACCCTGACTCAGTCACACTTGGTGCGCCAGGTCCTTCAGAGGTTCAGCCTTCAGTTCTCCTCTGCACAGCCCACCCCTCTGCCTGTAGACCACAGGCTCTCCGCTCCAGTGCCTGAGGAGTTGGTAGAGCCCAGCGTCTAGGCGACTATCGCCTCCGGCGCAGCGAAAAGTATTTAGAAATACTTGTGCAAATAGCCTCAAGGGCCTTGCCTCATAATCTGATCTCAAAGTGGTTGCAAGTTGTCAATACACACAAGCATTCCACTAGTTCCAATGAGATACAAAGCACACAAGAGTATACTGATTTATAGGCAATCAAGAAAGAACAAACGCGGTTCGTAACTGCCGTGTGCGCTGCGCGTAACTCGCGCGCTTCATGTCATGCCGAGTCGCACACGCAATCGCGACTTTCTTGCTGAACACGCCACTGGCCCGAAGTCCGAATGCTTGTTGAACACGCCCCGTCTGAAACCCAACTTTTGCCCCACGTCAATCTGTTTCTCACCACTTCCACTCCTTTCTTCCACTCAACCACCATTCTCCTTACTTTCCACCAATCTTCTCTCTTTCTTCTCCCCTTTCCGTACACCTCACGCTCACGCAATACCCGCTTCCTAGTACCTTCTCGTCCCAAGTCCGCATTTCTCTCCTCGTCACCCCAAGTCACGAGTAGTCCGTTGTGGGTGGCGGAACCACTCCAACAACCTCCCCTGTGGTTCTGCCAACCACGCACCTTCCATGTGATTGTCTCTTCTAGTGCTCCCCTGCATTCTCCATCCTCGCACTCTAAGTCAGCTCCATACTCCCCTGCAACTGCTTGGCTTTCTGCTTCTGCTTACCAGGCTTGAATGGATAACTCTGAACCCTCAGATGAGGATTGGTCTGCTTCTTCTCCTTACTGTACTCCTCGCCCTCAGTAGAGTCTCCAATCTCACTTGCCCATTCTAGGATACCCTCACAATCACTGAACAACTCGTCGCTAGCCCGTACTATCCATCCTTCCTTACTGACCTCCAAAATCTTACCAAACCAATTGATAGTCGTTACTGTCTGCTTCTTTCCCTCGGGTTCCTCAGACTGCTCTATCTCCTCTTTCCTTGTCTTTGCTGCTGCCTGTTTCTGTTTCTCCTCCCATCCTGTTTCTTAGCTGCCTCAGCTCCTGTGTCCTCCCGTACAACCACAGCTTCGTTGCTTATGTTGTCCTCCTCATACCCATCCGTTACTAACAGCTTCGGCATAAAATCCATCTCGTAGAAACCCCGCTTCAGCTTCCCGTCTGCAACTACTTCCCACGTTGGACCAAATACTGTAACCTTGCCCCGGTTGTTGAGCACCTTACATTCCAATGCATCCATCTGTGACTGGCTAATCAGATTCATGGATAGGTCCTTCACCAGCAGTACTCCTTTCAGCTTCAGTTCCCCGAACCTGCTACGCAGTAGGACGTCACCTTCTCCAGTGACGGGTAACTTTGTGCTATCTCCCAGCAGTATGAACTTCTCATTCGACTCCCTCACATTCTTCAACCAGTTTGACCTGTTCGTCATGTGCTGTGTGCAGCCACTGTCCAGGTACCAGCCATGGAGCTTGAAACCGTCAGCTTGCAGGTTTGACGCACGTGCAATGTTCGCCCGATGTGCGCCAACACAGCGGCCCCTACGCAGAGCTGGTGGGTTGCCTCATGTACCTGATGACTTGCACTCGCCCAGATCTCGCATACCCTCTCAGCATCCTGGCTCGCTTTGTGGCCACAGGCAGACACCGACCGCAGCACTGGTCTGCCGCTAAGAGGGTTCTGCGTTATCTTGCTAGTACATCGGGCATGGGGTTAGTGCTAGGAGGACGCCGGCCAGCGGTCCTTACTGGGCACACAGACGCTTCGTGGGCAGACGACGCTGAGACACTCCGGTCTACCCAGGGCTACTGCTTCAGCCTTGGCTCAGGTGCCGTCTCGTGGAGAGCTACTCGCTCCTCGTCTGTTGCACAGTCCAGCTGTGAGGCTGAGATCTACGCCGGTGCCATGGCGGCACAGGAGCTCCGCTGGCTGACCTTCTTGCTCACTGACTTAGGTGAGCGGCCTAGCTCTGCCCCGGTCCTGTTCGCTGACAACAGGGCCAAGATCCTCCTGTGTCAGGAGCCTCAACTCGAGGGCAGAGCGAAGCACATTCAGCTGCGGTACTTCCTCCTGCGTGAGCTACAGCAGCGACGTCAGGCTCGCGTAGTACACTTGGCCTCAGGTGCCAACACGGCTGATATCTTTACGAAGGCGCTTGCGCCTAAAGATCATCAGCGGCACTGTGTACAGCTTGGTCTAGTTCCTGTAGCCTCTCACTTGCTAGGACCTTGACTTTGTACTGTCCTTTATATGTATACTCAGACTGGACTTGTGTCCTCTCCCAGTGGCTGGACTAGTAGTGCCGCCCTGCTCTTGTGCTTGCCTTGTCTGTACTCCTTCAGACCGGTCGCTCAGACCCTTGCCTCAGAGGTTGGACTAGTAGTGCCGCCCTGAGCTGCTTGTTTAGGGTATTCCCCTATGCAGTCTAGGGGGAATGTCAAACATGTGTATTTGTCATGTTTGTATAGACTGTATAGAGTCACCTCTTAGAGGATACAAAACTTAGATATATTTGTGTGTACTCTCACTTTACCATTCATTCAATTATTCTGATACGTTCTACATCCTTGTTTACGTAGACGACCTGGTCTTCGTCACGGCAGACAGGGACGCACTGGCCTCCATGAAGGCATAGCTGCTGAAGAGACACACCTGCACTGACCTTGGAGAACTGCGCCACTACCTTGGCTTGCAGATCTCCAGGGACAGAGCAGCCCGCACCATCACTTTGACTCAGTCACACTTGGTGCGCCAGGTCCTTCAGAGGTTCGGCCTTCAGTTCTCCTCCGCACAGCCTACTCCTCTGCCTCTAGACCACAGGCTCTCCGCTCCAGATCCTGAGGAGTCAGCAGAGCCCAGTGGTCCTTACGCAGAGCTGGTGGGTTGCCTCATGTACCTGATGACTTGCACGCGCCCAGATCTCGCATACCCTCTCAGCATCCTGGCTCGCTTTGTGGCTACAGGCAGACACCGACCTCAGCACTGGTCTGCCGCTAAGAGGGTTTTGCGTTATCTTGCAAGTACATCGGGCATGGGGTTAGTGCTAGGAGGACGTAGGCCAGTGGTCCTTACTGGACACACAGACGCTTCTTGGGCAGACGACGCCAAGACCCTCAGGTCCTCACAGGACTACTGCTTCAGCCTTGGTTCAGGTGCCGTCTCGTGGAGAGCTACCCGCTCCTCGTCTGTTGCCCAGTCTAGCTGTGAGGCCGAGATCTACGCTGGTGCCATGGCGGCACAGGAGCTCCGCTGGCTGACCTTCTTGCTCACTGACTTAGGTGAGCGGCCTAGCTCTGCCCCGGTCCTGTACGCTGACAATAGGGCCATGATCCTCCTGTGTCAGGAGCCTCGACTCGAGGGCAGAGCGAAGCACATTCAGCTGCGGTACTCCCTCTTGCGTGAGCTGCAGCAGCGTCGCCAGGCGCGCGTAGTACACTTGGCCTCCGGTGCCCACAGCTGATATCTTTACTAAGGCGCTTGCGCCGAAAGATCATCAGCGGCACTGTGTACAGCTGGGTCTCGTTCTTGTAGCCTCTCACTTGCTAGGGCCTTGACTTTGTACTGTCCTATATATATATATTTTACCCAGACTGGCCTTGTGGCCTCTCCGAGTGGCTGGACTAGTAGTGCTGCCCTGGGCTTGCGCTTGCCTTGTCCGTACTCCTTTTGACTGGTCTTTAGACCCTTGTCTTAGAGGCTGGACTAGTAGTGCCGCCCTGAGCTGCTTCTTCCCTTGTTAGGCACTGCCCCTATATAGTCTAGGGGGTGTGTCAAATGTAACTTAGGTTGTTACTGTAGACTATACTGGATTGTGCCTTAGAGGGTACAACACCCTAGTCTATATATCCTTGTACACACACATTCTAGTTCAATCATTTTCTTTCTGATAAAAACCCCATCCATCTCTGTCCATTCACAATTTTTGTCCGACACAACCCTGACCCCTAAGCAAATTTTTTTGGGGACATCTGAAAATTCAGGGAGCCAGGGGTAGTCCTTTGCAATGAGGATGACTTGAAACCAATCTGAGGGCCTGATTATAATCCATACAGCTGTGATAAATGAGAGCAGCAGAAGTTGAGGACTAGTCTAGGGATCAGAGAAGAGATTGCAACAAGCAGGCTCAAATCATGCGTGTGCAGTTGCAGGCAGGCAGGGGCGTGTGGCATCAGAAGTCATCGTCCCCCTCCTCTGCGATGTGCTGTGCCAGCTCCTGCTCCGCCAGCTGCCGCTCTCTCCGCTTCTCCTCCGCATCCGCCTCGCCCTTACGCGCGGTGGGGGGGAACTGCATGGCCTGGAGGCGACACGAGGGAGGGCATGGCAGCGCGTGTAATCGCAACCCGGAATACACACCACCTATGGATGCTCAGCCCATTGGCTGGTGTTGAGTGACCTTGAATACTGTTAAATGACCTCGACTGCGAGTTACTGGCTGACGACTGTTTTTTATTTGGCATTGGCTGCTGGTGGCTGGCATTGACAGCCCCAGACTGACCTCGACTGTGTGTGGCTGACACAGGCAGCCCGCGACTGACCTTGACGGCCTCGTTGTGCAGGTTGAGGCAGTAGGCAATGCGAGTGTGGAAGGCGGCCTGCGGGTCCAGCGTCGTGTACGTGTCGCCGCCCTCCTTGCTCACCATGCACCCCTGCCGCCGCTCCACCACCGCCTCTATGCCCCCATCCCGAATCGCCTGGTGCACGCGCAACCCCCATAACCACCCCACATATGGAAGAGACAGGTGTGTGAGCCGAAACGATTGAGGTGTGTAGCATCATGTCTGGACGCCAAGCCTCACTGCCCAGTGCACTCACACCGCATGCCACCCCATCATGGTGCCATGCATCCCCCTGCTCACCATGCATCACTGTGCTCACCATGCATCACTGTGCTCACCATGCATCACCGTGCTCACCATGCATCACCGTGCTCACCATGCATCACCGTGCTCACCATGCATCACCGTGCTCACCATGCATCACCGTGCTCACCATGCATCACCGTGCTCATCATACATCACCGTGCTCAACATGCATCCCCGTGCTCACCATGCATCACCGTGCTCACCATACATCACTGTGCTCACCATACATCACTGTGCTCACCATGCATCACCGTGCTCACCATGCATCACCGTGCCCACCATGCATCACCGTGCTCATCATGCATCACTGTGCTCACCATGCATCACCGTGCATCACTGTGCTCGCCATGCGTCATCATTACCTTGGTGACGATGCATTCGGCGTCCGCCACAGCGGTGGGGCCGGGGAGGTGGAGTTTGAGGGCAATATCGGCGAGGGAGATGCGCGAGTACGCCAGCGAGATGCGGCGCAGCGCCGTGCGGATCACGTTGTGGCGCAGCCGCACGATCAGGTTGTGCATGTGCCCCGCCGCAAACACAGCCGCGTGCCGCGTGGCCGCGGCCTGGAAGAGGTGCAGGTCGCCCACACGCACCGCCTGGGAGAGGGGTACGAGGGGGGAGAGGGGGACGAGGGGGGAGAGGGGGACGAGGGGGGAGAGGGGGACAAGGGGGGAGAGGGGGACGAGGGGGGAGAGGGGACGGGGGGGAGAGGGGTACAAGGGGAGAGAGCGGGACGAGGGGGGAGTGGGGGACGAGGGGGGAGAGGGGGACAAGGGGGGAGAGGGAGACAAGGGGGGAGAGGGGGACGAGGGGGGAGAGGAGGACGAGGGGGGAGAGGGGGACAAGGGGGGAGAGGGGGACGAGGGGGGAGAGGGGGACAAGGGGGAGAGGGGGACGAGGGGGGAGAGGGGACAAGGGGGGAGAGGGGGACAAGAGGGGAGAGGGGGACGAGGGGGGAGAGGGGGACGAGGGGGGAGAGGGGGGGGGGGTGGGAATGGGGAAAGAAGGTGGATGTCTAGAGATGCGGCCGAGTCATGCCTGCTCAAAATCAGCTCCTCTCACTGCTCACTTGAGCGCCACGCCTGTGAGTGCTCGCTTTGCCCTCCAGGCCCGTGTACTCACATTGGTGAGCTCGAAGAAGGGCCGCAGGGCGGAGCGCATGCCGGGCGCCACGAAGAGGTGGCGCTCGGGGATCTCCCCCAGCAGCAGCCGCACCAGCACGTGCCACCGCGTGCACTCGATGCGGAACCCCAGCGCCGCCGCCGGTGCCTTGCGCGCCGCCTGCTGCAGACAGTCCTTGGCGCCGCTGTACTCCAGCTGCACTGCCTGGATGCGCCCCACGTAGTACAGGTGCCGGCACAGCTGCCGCCCACACAGGGGGGAGAGACGTGCAAGGGAAGGGGGAGGGTGCTGTGCATGAGAGCGTAGGGAAGAACACGTAGGTAGCGACAGGGGGGCAGAAGTGAAAATGTTGAAAGGATGAGCACAGATGACACACGAGTAAGGTGCAGGGGCGCTACCTGCTGGTTGGAGTGGGTGTCGGGGCGCAGTGCCTTGGACCTGAGCTTGTCCGCCTGGTCGTAGAGGTTGTACGCCAGGTAGTTGCGCAGCAGCAGGTTCAGCAGCATCTCCTGCAGGCATGGGGCACCGCACAGCACACATGGCACAGCACCGCACACGGTGCATGGCACACGGGCAAGGCACGAAACGGGCTTGAGAGTGAACCTACAAACCAACGCCTCATTGCTCACCTGCCGCGCCTCACCATTCATCTCACTGCCCTTCCTCTCACCGCCCTTCCTCTCACCGCCCTTCCTCTCACCGCCCTTCCTCTCACCGCCTTTACTCTCACCACCCGTCCGTTTGTCTCACCACCCGTCCGTTTGTCTCACCATCAGTCCGTTTGTCTCACCACCAGTCTGCTTGTCTCACCACCCGTCCGTTTGTCTCGCCACCCTTCCTCCCACCGCCCTTCCTCTCACCCCCGTGCGCTTGTCTCAGTGCCCACCCTTCCTCTCACCTGCCCGATCTCATCGTGGCGCAGGGTGGCCGTCTGACTCAGAGCCAGCAGCGTGCTGCCACCAGGGAAGGGGCGTGGCCAGGGGGAAGTGAGCATTAGGCAGAGAAATGAGGGTGTGAGAGTTAGGAGGAGCGCATGAGAGAGAAAGGGACGGCAGTTACTGCGAGCGCAACAGCTGGAATCGGTGGAAGACGCAGCAGCGAGTGGGGAGAGGCGGCATGCGCGGCAGCGAGTGGGGAGAGGCGGCATGCGCGGCAGCGAGTGGGGAGAGGCGGCATGCGCGGCAGCGAGTGGGGAGAGGCGGCATGCGCAGCAGCGAGTGGGGAGAGGCGGCATGCGCGGCAGCGAGTGGGGAGAGGCGGCATGCGCGGCAGCGAGTGGGGAGAGGCGGCATGCGCGGCAGCGAGTGGGGAGAGGCGGCATGCGCGGCAGCGAGTGGGGAGAGGCGGCATGCGCGGCAGCGAGTGGGGAGAGGCGGCATGCGCGGCAGCGAGTGGGGAGAGGCGGCATGCGTGGCAGCGAGTGGGGAGAGGCGGCATGCGCGGCAGCGAGTGGGGAGAGGCGGCATGCGCGGCAGCGAGTGGGGAGAGGCGGCATGCACGGCAGCGAGTGGGGAGAGGCGGCATGCGCGGCAGCGAGTGGGGAGAGGCGGCATGCGCGGCAGCGAGTGGGGAGAGGCGGCATGCGCGGCAGCGAGTGGGGAGAGGCGGCATGCGCGGCAGCGAGTGGGGAGAGGCGGCATGCGCGGCAGCGAGTGGGGAGAGGCGGCATGCGCGGCAGCGAGTGGGGAGAGGCGGTTGCCTGCGGATGGAGGCGAGGGCGTTGGTGCGCTCGTGGGCGAGCGAGAAGTAGAAGTAGATGCGCGCGCCCAGCAGGTCCAGTGTGCGCCGATTCACCTGCTGCAGCCGCCGCACCGCCGCCCACGCGCACTCACACGCCTGCATCGCACGCAGGGGGGGGGAGAGGGGAAGAGAAGAAAGATGAAGATGTGGATGCATGGGCATGGGCATGGGCATGGGCATGGTCATGGGCATGGGCATGGGCATGGGCATGGGCATGGGCATGGGCATGGGCATGGGCATGGGCATGGGCATGGGCATGGGCATGCGCATGGGCATGGGCATGGGCATGGGCATGGTCATGGGCATGGGCATGGGCATGGGCATGGGCATGGGCATGGGCATGGGCATGGGCATGGGCATGGGCATGGGCATGGGCATGGGCATGGGCATGGGCATGGAACGTTGACACATGATGGGGGCATGATAGGGGCGGCATGACAGGGGCATGATAAGGGCATGATAGGGGCATGATAGGGGCATGATAGGGGCATGATAGGGGCATGATAGGGGCATGATAGGGGCATGATAGGGACATGATTGGGGCATGATAGGGACATGATTGGGGCATGATAACAGCACGATGGCAGCAGGGGGCAGCGCTGACCAGGGCTGTGGCGCGGCGGTCGATGAGCAGCACGAGCGCCATGAGGTAGGCAAACATCTCCACCTCCGGCAACGATGTGGCCCGCACCACGCTACCCACGCCAGCCGTGCCCGACGACGACGACGCGCCCGCTGATGACGCAGCTGCTGTGGGCTCCGCTGCCGCAGCCGAGTCAGCACTCGCACCTACATCCATGTCAACATCCGTGTCCACCTGACCGCATACCATGCGCCGTGTGCCACACACCATGCACCGTGCACCATGTGCCACACACAAAGCATTCAGCACGTTGAGGAAAGGCAGGAATGTCAAGGACGGCTTGTGAGCAACACCCATGTCAGTAACGCCCATGTCTCATCAACTTCGCTCCAAGCATCGTAAAGAGGAAATAACATATCATGTCAACCCGAGTGCTGCCCCCTTGTCATCCCAGCCCCCCTCTCACGTACCCCCTGCCCCCCTCTCACGTACCCCCTGCCCCCCTCTCACGTACCCCCTGCCCCCCTCTCACGTACCCCCTGCCCCCCTCTCACGTACCCCCTGCCCCCCTCTCACGTACCCCCTGCCCCCCGCCCCTCTCGCCCCGCGTGTCTCACCTGCGCCAGCAGCGCCAGCAGCGTGGAGTGCGCGTCCGCCTCGCCGTGCACGTTGGCGCGCACGAACGCCTGCACGACGCCACTCGTCAGCCGCCTGCGCAGCGCCAGCATGGCGCGCACTGCGCGCGCCATCACGCGCACCTCGCGCGTCACCACCGCGCGCTCCACCAGCGGCCGCTGCGCCTGCAGCTCTGCGCCGAGGGAGACCGGGGGGAGGGACGAGGAACGGCCAGGGGAGCGGCGGGAAGCATTGGCGAGAAGGACGACGCAGGTAGCGACGATCACGCGCGGATGGGATGCGCGCGGAGGGAGTGAGTGCGGATGGATGTTGGGGGCGAGAGGCAAAAGGATTCGCGCGCAAAGGCGCCGATGGTCGACTTGGAGAATCGCCTCTCACGCACCTCCCCGCCTCGAGCGCCCGGCAGCGGGGATCGCATCCATCCGGCTGCGCACCGCCTGCCGCCTACCTGCCAGCACTTGCTGCGGCGTCTGCGGCGTCTGCGGCGTGCTGCCCTGCCCTGCGTCCTTCTTGTCGCGCCCGTCGCCCGCCCCCTCCACCGTCGCCTTGCGCTCGTCGCCGCCGTCCGCCATCGCCACCTCGCGCGCCATGCCGCTCGCCGCTCGCCGCGCACGCCGCACTCAAACCACGCGCGCTCTCTCAACGGCAGGGCAAGCGGGAGGAATGTAAAAGGGAGGGATCTGGATGGGAACGATTTACTGGGGCGGGATCGGCTTGGGCGGGATCTAATTGAGAGGCGAGCAGCAGTTCAGATCGTGGATTCTGAATTCCCGTGGGTCTGTGCACGCTGTAGTGTCCGTGGCAGGCAGGCTTGCACTTGTCAGGGGGATTGCCCGAAGCCCCTGTTGTACTCCACAAGGAGACATCCGCTTCTGGTTCCACTCCACATGGTCTGCCGCAAATTCTTCAAATGTGCTAACGCAGTATGTCGCGAACCCCGTGTAACTGCATTCTATTTCGCAAATTGTCGAGCATTCTCATCCTAGCTGCTCACTTGTGCTTTCCCCCGATGGACTTCTGCCGCCCTCCCATTCCCCACACGCCCAGCGCCAGTCAACGGCGCGATTCTCCCGCGCGCCACTCATGGCAGTCGCCGCGCCTCTCAGCGCCCGCCTCGCTGCGGGCAGCGCGCGGGGCCACTCGCCAGCCGTGCCGCGCGTCGCCGTCTCCGCGTGCCCCGGCGGCACCCCCTCCAGCCCCCTCCTCTCATCCACCCCTCTCCTCTCGCGCCGCTCGCACGCTTGTACCGCCGCTGCCCGCGCGCTCCCCGCTGCCGCGCCCCTCATCCGCTGCGCGCTTCCCGCGGCAGTGCGGGACGAAGAAGCCGCACGGCTGCGTGAGACGAACGCGCGGAGGTGCGAGAGCGAGAGTAGCGTGCGTGCTGCCGTGGCCTCTCGAGTCTCACACGCAGCACGCGGGTGTGACGAGGGGGGCGTTGGGGGCCATGGAGGCGAGCGATTGTCGGTCGCCCCTCTCCTTCCCCTCGCATCCGTCGCCGCCCTCCTCTCCGTCGCCCTTCCCCCCTCCGCGCTCGCCCTCACCCCCTCAGCCTTGACGCCTTCCGCCATCGCCGCATCCCTGCTGCCGCCTTTGCCTACCCCGCTCGCCCTGCCCCTCTCCGCGCTGCCCCTGGCGGCGCTGGACCTCGCCGCGTGGGGGGACGCGCTGGACGACGTGCTCTTCGCGGCGGCGCACGTGTCGGACCGCCTCGTGTCGCTGCAGCTCGCGGCGCTGTCGCCCGCCAGCGTCGCCGTGCTGTTCTTGGCGGGCGTGGCGACGTCGCTCACGCCGTGCACGCTGTCCGTGCTGCCGCTCACCGTCGGCTACATCGCCGGCTTCCAGCAGGCCAAGCCGCGCGCCCTCGTCGCCGCTGACGCCGCCTGCTTCGCGCTGGGGCTCGCCGCCACGCGGGCGGGCATGGGCGTGGCGGCGGCGCTCGCCGGCCGCGCGTACGGGCAGACGCTGGGGGGCGCGGCCGGGGGGGAGGGGGGGTGGCGGGGGTGCTGCCGGTGGTGGCGGGGGGGGTGGCGGTGGCGATGGGACTCAATCTGCTGGGGCTGCTGCCTCTGCGCCTGCCGTCCGCGTTTGGCGGGTTTGACGCGAAGCAGGCGGCGGCGCGGCTGCCCAGCGCCGTGCAGATGTTCCTGGCGGGGGCCGCCTTTGCCTTCGTGGCGTCGCCCTGCGCCACGCCTGTGCTCGCGTCGCTGCTGGCGTATGTGGCGTCCACCGGGGTGAGTGCAGGCGTCCACCAGGGTGAGTGCAGGCGTCCACCAGGGTGAGTGCAGGCGTCAACTGGGGTGAGTGCAGGCGTCCACTGGGGTGAGTGCAGGCGTCCACCGGGGTGAGTGCAGGCGTCCACCAGGGTGAGTGCAGGCGTCTACCAGGGTGAGTGCAGGCGTCCACCAGGGTGAGTGCAGGCGTCCACGGGGGTGAGTGCAGGCGTCCACGGGGGTGAGTGCAGGCGTCCACTGGGGTGAGTGCAGGCGTCCACTGGGGTGAGTGCAGGCGTCCACCAGGGTGAGTGCAGGCGTCCACCAGGGTGAGTGCAGGCGTCCACCAGGGTGAGTGCAGGCGTCCACGGGGGTGAGTGCAGGCGTCCACTGGGGTGAGTGCAGGCGTCCACTGGGGTGAGTGCAGGCGTCCACCGGGGTGAGTGCAGGCGTCCACCGAGGTGAGTGCAGGCGTCCACCGAACGGTGGGGCGAATGGAGGTGCATTGTTGAGGGTACACTTACCGGGAGTAGGGGTTTTGGCCTCAGGGTTCTTTGGGGTCACGGTTTGAGCTGGCACCCTTGGTGGAGCATGGGGCTGCCGTGCACTCACCAAACTGCATTGCTGCATTCTGCTAGTGTGTTGGGCCCCAGTTCCCGCACCAGCCATGGGTGCCCATGTGCGTGGCATCCGTCAGCTGTGCGCCTTTCCTTCACCTTTTGCCCGCCTGGCCTCGCTCTTCTTTCTCTGCGCGCCCGCCCATGCCGTGCCGCCCATCCCATGCACCCCTCCCCCATGGCAGGACGCGGTGCTGGGGGGCGGGCTGCTGCTGGTGTACTCGCTGGGCTTCATGTCGCCCCTCATGCTGGCCGCCGCATTCACGGGCGCGCTCAAGCGCCTGCTGGCGCTGCGGCAGCACGCGCTGTGGATCAACCCCGCCAGCGGCGCGCTGCTGCTGGGCTCGGGCACCTACGCCCTGCTGGACCACTCCTTCCCCGACACGGCCGCGCTGCCCTTCATAGCGCTCTGACCTCACCATCGTGCTCGCTGCTCACACATACATGCCCCGTCAACCCCCAGTGAAACGTGCCTGGCTGTCACGTGTATATACCAATTGCTTTGCATTGCAGATGACAGCTCCGCTGCGTTATTTACACACCCCGGTATGGCAACAGTGTGTGCAAGGGGTGCAAAAGGGTGGATGTGGCCATGACACGCTTCTGTGACAGCAGCCTGGAGAACAAGGTGCATCTACTGATGCAGGTGGAACAAAGAACGCGGCGGGTGGCGAGTGCCTCAGTGGCAAGGACTGTTTCCATGCGCTGGTAGGCATTTCATTTATGGTAGCTGCGGTCTGAGAGAGCATCCAATGAGAGTGCACTAGAGCACTGCGCTGCTGGTAATTCAACACAAATGCCCTGAACTGCGGGACTCACACACACACACACAGAATTTCACCTACGATCTCAGCAGCAGCTGAGATGAGCGCTCATGAGAGCTTGGCAAGTCAACCCATATAAAAAAACAAGTGGGGTGGAAGTAAGGTGCGAGCAGCGCGCAACTGGAGGGACTAAAACTGCACTGCACACGCTTCTGACTGGCGGTAACGCTGGCGCCTCGCCTCATGTCCTCGCATCACAACGCACCGCACACCTTGCTGCTGCTGCTGCTGTAATGCTGCCTGGGCAGCACTGGCTACCCAAAGTGATGCGAGGGGAAGCGGTAGTTAGCAGGACGGCCCAGCACACTCATCCCACCTCTCACCACCGCCCCCAACTCCCCACCCACGTCTGCGTCCAAGTGCCCCCCCTCTCTTCCCTCCCCCCACCCACCCCCTCGCCCATGCCCCATCACCGCTGACCCTTCCTCCTCCGCCACTCTCCCCACGGCCCTCCATGCATCCCCTGCCATGCCTGCCGTCCCCCCCATGCCCAACCCCATCGCCCTCACTATGCCACCGCCCCCCACACCCACGCCACCATCACTTCTCCCCGCCATTCCCACGCCCATTCTCATACCCATGCCTACATCCACGCCCGTGCCCGTGCCCGAGCCGGCTCCCAGAGCATGTGTGGCAGCAGGGTGGTCCCCTGCCCCCATGGGCGCCCCGTCCTCGCGCGTGTGCTGGCGGCACAGCATCTCGCTGAACGCCTGCTGCGCCCTCATGCTGCTGCCGCCCCCGCTGCTGCCCTCGCCCATGCCACACACCAGTGGCAGCAGGCTACCTGGACGGCCTGAGGATGCCGAGAGTGTGGGGGGAAGGGCCGGCAGCCTGGATGGCAGAGAGGCTTCAGACGCACCTGAAGTACCACCTGAGACACATCGCCAGGCGTCACCTGAAATGCCTCCTCCAAGCACCATCGCCCCCACTGCAGCCTCTTGCGCTGCTGCAATTCCCTGCCTCTCATTGTTCCCAGCCTTGCCCAAGCCTGCCTCCGAGGCTTGGATAACGAGGTCTGGAGCAGCCCTGGCTAGGCTTGGTAGCCAGCGGGTGCCAGGTGGCAGGCCACGGGGCTGCCACATCAGCATGGCCAGCTGCTGCTGCTGCTGCTGCTGCTGCTGAAAGGAGAGGGATGAGGAGGCAGCAGGGAGGAGTGGCAGGGACGTGGTGGGGGTGGAGGAGGGCGCGTGGGCCGACGTGGCAGGGGAGGCGAGGGCGGGCGAGGAGCACAAGGAGTGGGACACAGAGAGGGCGGGGGCACACGGCGAGGTGGTGGCCATGGGTGAGCGGGCGGGGTTGCAGGGGGGAGCGGGGGAGTGCGCATGGGGGGAGAGGGGGGAGGAGATGTGCATGGGGGTGGGACGGGGCGAGTGGGCGGCATGGGAGGGAGGGGAAGAGAGGGCGGCAGCAAGAGCAGGCGCTGCACCCGCCTCTCCCTCGCCCCCTGCTCGCCTTGCCACAGCCTCTCCTGCTCTTCCCCCCTCACCTCCTGCGCCCACTGGCGCTGCTGCTGCAGCAGCATGTGCAGGACGAATGGGAGACGCCCCAGAGGCAGCATGCGTGACGGCAGGAGGGGGAGAGGCGGAGGGGGGAGTTGGCGGGTGGGCGGGGCGGTGGAAGAGCAGGTTGGCGATGGCGCGGTCCATGGCGTTGCTGTCCCACTCGCACGCCGCCCCGCTGCCGACGCATGGGAGGGGGGTGGATTGATTGCAGGGGGAGAAGGGGGGGACGCAAAGAAGGGATGAGGCACGGGAAAGCGATGCTAGAGGGGCAGTTGAAGGGAGGATGGAGAGGAATGCAGGCAGGGAGGACACTGAGGTGCTTGGAGTAGAGCAGGCTGCACGCGGCAGGCGGCAAGAGGCATTGGGCATAGGTCATGGAGCACGGGGCATGGGGGGTGGGGCACGGGGGACGGGGGACGGGGGATGGGGGACGGGGGACGGGGGATGGGGGACGGGGCATGGGGGATGGGACATGGGGCATGGGGTATGGGGCATGGGGGATGGGACATGGGGCATGGGGGATGGGATATGGGGGATGGGACATGGGCACGGAGCATGGGGGATGGGGCATGGGGCACGGGGCACAGGGCACGGGGCATGGGGCATGGGGGATGGGGCATGGGGCATGGGGCATGGGGCAGGGGGCATGGGGCATGGGACAGGGGGCATGGCGGATGGGGGATGGGGCAGGGGAACTCACAAGGCCGCATGAGCAGCACCCGCGGCACTGGAGTGCATGCCACCTGAGCTGGGCGCCGCAACAGATGCTTCCGAGGCTGGACACGAGGTGCGGCGCCTGCCAGCAGTGGTAGGCTCGGACGCGTGACGGCGAAGGGAGGGGGATGCGAGGGAGTGAGTGTGGGAGGAGAGAGCGGAGTGGGAGGAAGGCGAGTGGGGAGGAGCGGGGAGGGCAGCAGTGCGCTGAGAGGCGCTGTGGGCGAGGCGGAAGAGCGCGTCGCGGATGAGCAGGCGGGTGGGACCGTCCAGCTGGGGGGGAAGGAGGGGGAGAAAAAGGAGGGAAAGCAGGTGAGCGAGCAGAGGCAAGAGCGCATGAGGGAGGTCACAGAGAAAGAGAGAAAGACTCGGTGGTTGCTCTTCCCACGCATGCTTGGCAATCCACACCCACGCAAAGCTGAGACAACACACGTCCCCTGCCCCCCTTTCACTGCCCGCTCTGTACCCCAACCCCCCTCTCCCTGCGCATGGTGTCGCCCAACCGCCCTCACCTTGTGCATGGTGTCGCCCAGCTGCCCCAGCACCACACACTCCACCGACCCCTCCTCCCCTTCCTCAGCCCCCTCCCCCTCCCCCTCCCCTGCCTTGCTGGTGCCCCTCTCCACTCTCCCCACAACCTCGCTGCCCCTCCCTTCCTCCCCTCCTCCCGTGCCTACTGCACAGCCCCTCCCCCCCTTCCTTCCGCCCTCTTCACCCGCCACTGCAGCCCCCTGCCCGCCGCCCCCTCCCCATGGTGGCAACGACTCGCTGCCTTGCGGCGCGGGCAGCACATCCGAGGACGCGCCGAACGCCTGCAGGTTGCTGGAGCTCAGCACCACGGCCAGCGGTGCGCCTGCTGGGGGGGCCCACGCCTGGGCCCGCCTGCCTGCCGCGCCACCAGCCGCAGCAGCAGCAACAGCAGCAGAAGCAGCAGCAGCGCTATCCGCAGCAGAGCTGACACTAGTAGCCGCTGCTGCCACTGCCAGTTCTGCTGCTCTATCCGCACTCGCTGCTGCTCGTGTGGAAGTGGCGGGCGTGTCGCCGCATGGGCTGGCAGCGGCGTGCTGCGCCATGCTGGATGCCCCGTGCTCCCTCAACCGCTGCTGCAACTCCACCTGCTGCTGCAGCTGCAGCTGCTGTAACTGCTGCAGCTGGTGCAGCTGGTGCGCCGTGTGCAGGTGGTGCAGGTGCTGCAGCTTCCTGCGCTCCAGCGCCATGTGCGCCTGCTGCACCGCCTTCATCTGCTGCCGCCGCCGCAGCTTCTCTATCTTCTCCGCCGGCGTCATCGTGCACCCCACCCCACCTGCTGCTGCTGCTGCTGCTGCTGCTGCTGCTGCTGCTGCTGCTGTTGCTGCTGCTGCTGCCGCCCCTGCACTGCCCCCAGCACCAGCAGTGCCCGCGCCCAGGACAGGCGCGGGTGGAGCTGGCATTGCAGCGGCAGCAGCGGCAGCAGCAGAGGGCTGCAGGGCGCGGGGTGAGACGCGAGGGGCGGGCAGGGAGGGGGAGGGGCACGCGGGGAGGGGGGCAGTGGATGTGGACGAGTGGGTGGAGGGGAGGAGGGCGGAGGAGAGGGCGAGGTGGGAGGCGGGCGGGATGAGAGGGGCGGGCAGAGAGACAGGCCATTTGGGAGGGGGAGGTGGCGTGGGGCGGATGAAGATGGATGCTGCTCCTGCTGCTCCTGCTGCGAGGCTGGCAGGGAGCACGTGCGTGGCAGCGGCACTGATGCTGCCGCCTGTGCTGCCGCCGCTGGCGCTCGTGTGGGTGGTGGCGCCCATGGGCGCACAGCCGTGCCGAGCTGCCACCACCTCCTTGCCCCTCTCCACCTCCTCCTGCTGCTGCACTCGCTGCTTCTGCACCACACACTGCCGCTGCTGCTGCTGCTCCACACCCGCCCCCTGCTCTTGCTGCTGCAGCCGCTGCTGATGGTACAGCAGCATTTGTCGCCCCAGCACCCGCTGCTGCTGCTGCTGCTGTTGATGCTGCTGCCCCAGGAAAGCAGCGTGGTGCCCTGCACCCAGCCCATGCGGCAGCGAGGCCGCGGAGGGCGCCGGGCCGCCGGGCAGGGCGAAGGCGGCAGGCGAGGAGGGCAGCGCGGAGGGCAGCGCGGACGAGAGGAACGCCGTGGGCAGGTGCGCGGGGGGACGCATGGCGACAGCGGGCAGGGGGGCCACGGGGAAGAAGGGGAGCGAGGGGAGCGAGGGGAGGGAGGAGGGAGTGCGAGCAGAGAGGGGGAAGGGGGCGGTGTGGAGGGAGGAGACGGAGGGGGAGGGCGGGTGGATGGACGGGGACGCCATGAGGGAGTGGCGCAGCACAGGGGGCGGCGCAGAGGCAACGGTGGGGGAGGACGACGCGAGGGGGGCGCAGTGAGAGTGCGAGTGCGTGTGCGGGTGCGTGGTGGTGGGGCGGGCGGCGGTGGCGGCAGCAGCGGAGTGCGCCGTCTTCCTCGGCGTGGGCGTGCGCTGCTCCCTCTCGTTGCGGCGCCGCGCCACCACTCGCCGACGAGCCACGTGCTGCACGGAGGACGCACGGGGCGTGAGGGATGGGCAGGAAAGATGATGAGACGCAAAGTAGCACGACCTGGCTTGAACGCCCGAGTGCAACTCAGGCGCCTTGTGCGCTGCATGCTGCCGCCACACCATGGCTCCTTGCACCCGCCACGCCATGGCTCCTTGCACTCACCGCATCGCTGGCAGCAGTCCTCATGCCTCCTCCCATCGCCCCTGCTGCCGTCTCCGCTCCACCCCCTACCTTTCCCTTCCCCTGTTGCCATGTGCCTCCCTCCCTCGCCAGCCCCTGCCCTCTCTCCGTCCCCTCATACTTCTCGCCTCCTCCTTCCTCTCCTCCCATCCCCCTTTCCCCCACCCTCTCCCCCTCGCTGCCATTCCGTCCCACCCTTCGCTCCTCCCCATCCCCCCCCCCTCTCTGCCCTTGTGCCTCTCCACTGCCCGCCATTTCCCCCACCCTCCCCGCGCTGCTGTTTCTGTGTCTCTCCTCTGCCTCCGCCATCCGCCCTCGTGCGCCCCCTCCGCCCCTCTCCGCCGATGCCTCCGTCACCCCCTCCGCGTGCGTCTCAGCTCGCCCCTCCACGCTCCCCGCGCAGCCAGAAGGGAGAGCGGACGGCCTGAGATATGGGGAGAGAGGGGGATGGGGAGAGAGGGGGATGGGGAGAGAGGGGGATGGGGGAAGGGAAAGACGCGGGCGACGGTCGGAGATGGAAAGGGAGGCGTGCGAGACGAGGGCGCAGGGGCTGGGCTGGGAGACGAGCAGACGGGGGAATGGGTGCGGGGAGAAGCGGGCACGGAGGCGACGAGAGGGGCGCGGGGAGACAACTGGAGGCGGGCAAGCGAGCGGCACTCACGTGAGGGGGCGCGGGACGAGGCCGTTGTGGTCCGCCGCCGCCGCCACGCTGTGTGAATCTGATGCCGCCGCTCCCTCCCCCTCGCCTCCCCGCCCTCCGCTCTCCCCCACACCGCCCACAACCTCAGCACGCGAAAGAGCAGCAGGCGCGGTAGGCGCGGCAGCAGCAGCGCGCGTGTCGGCGTTTGACAGTCCGTTAAAGGGGCCCACACGCGGCTCATTCACCCCTTGCCCCGCGCACCCATCGCCCCCATCACACGCCTTCGCCGCCTTGCACGCCTGCTCCCCCGCATCGTCCCCCATGTCCGCGTCGTCCCCAACGCGCTCATTTCCCCCCATGTCCGCCGCTCCACCTTCTTCGCGCACCTCACTCTGCTGCATCCCCATCCCCATCCCCATCCCCATCCCCAACCCCATGCCCCTCCCCGCCCCCGCGCCCCCGCCCGCGTCCATGCCCATGTTGGCGCGCAGGTGCGCGTCCATCATGCTCATCACCGCGCCCTCGTCCCCGCCCCCGCCCCCCATGCCACCGCCCAGCGCCCCGTGCCCGTACCCCATCCCATACCCATACCCGTACCCCGTCCCACTCCGCCCCATTTCCCCCTCCCTCTCCGCCACCAGCCGCTCCGCGCACTGCTGCAGCGTTAAACCGTCCGCCGTTTCTCCTTTACCCGCCCTCCGCGCGCCCTCCTCTCCCCTCTGAGGCGCCTCTCGCCCGGATGCGCCCTCCGCCTCCCCCATCCACCCCCCTAGCGCCCCGTCAGTCTCCATCTCGCTCCCCGCCCCCTTGTTTCCGCCCGCTGCCCCCCATCCCTCCCCAGGCGGCCGCACGTCCCCTTCCTCCGCGCGCCCCATCTCCGCGGGCCAGTCCGCGTGGGCCGCGGCGGCTTGCGCGGGCACGATGTGGTCGTCGGTGCCGAACTCGAGCCAAACCATGTCGTCGAACTGCGGGGGGCGGGGGGGGAAGGGAGGGGCGGGTGGGAGGGGGAGCGGCGTTGAGAATACTAGGAGGGGGCGGAACACGCGAAGAGGGGAGGCATGTGCGAGGCGAAAGGGTGCGGCGTGCGGCACGCTAGCGACGTCGGGTCACTCTCCGCTGCGATCGCCCTGCTCTCGATAGCCTGGCGACCGCTCACGCCACTCCGACAAACGGCCACAGCTACAGCTATAGGGACTGCTACGGGAGAACAGCTAACCGCGCAGTTAGAGGTCCCACTGAGGCAACAACTACAGGCAGACCAACGGCAACCACTCGCCGTGCGTGGCTTTCCGAACGGCAGCGCTGCTGCTGCCGGCACTGCATAAAAGCCCGCTCCTCCGCACCGCTCTTTCCGCTGCTCCCACACTCACACCCAGCGTGACTCCGAGTCTACGGCATCAGCTCGCCCTCTTCCCCCCCCGCTTTCCTTCCCAGCGCCTCCCCTGCCGTTACCGCCGCCTCTGCCTGAAGACGTCGCGGCAAACTAGCACGGTCCTAAAGCTGAACGGCGGGCGATAGGGGAGCGACAGTGACGGGCGGTGAGGGCGAAAGGGAATAGGAAGGGACAGCGGGAGGGAGGCGAGGGCGCGCGAGAACGCACCGTAGACCACGCGTTGATGGCCGGGTCCGCGTCGGCATCCGCCGCATTCCACGGCGACGATGACATCGGGCGGTTTATCGAGACTCCTTACCCTAATAGACGGTTGGTCGGCAGGATTTAGCTTGCCCTACTGCTACGTAAGGCGTCTTCTCAATTCTAACCTCCAGAATTCGTACTCTCTGCTGATCTCTGCGGCCGATATTCTAACAGACGCTCGTTCCTACAAGGCTAGTCGACGCCGGGCCGGTTGCAAGTCCACAGGATGGCACACGACGGGTGGGCACACGACGCCTGCAGCGCCATAGAGTAACAGACGGCTCGAGTGGTGGATTCTTAGAGAATTGTTAATCCAAGATTCTTAGTTACACTGCACGGTCGCAATCGAGGAACGAGAGCCAAGGCGATGCCTCCTATGCATCTAGGTTGCTGGCTAGAGTCAAGGGTGAAAGGGTGGCAGCAATGGCGGAAGTTGGAATCACGCGCGGGCAGATAGGCTGCCACAGGCAACCCTGGCAGTGGCAGAACAAATGAGCCAGCCACCGTGCGAAAGAGGGAAGGAAACCGAGAGGTGATTCATTGGAGAGCCCGAGGATATTTCACGACCGTCGGATCAAGGTTTCTCCATCCAAGCTGCGTGGTTCTCCACGACCGGATCAACTTGTTGGCTGAGAAGCGATGAGACGACGCCCTCACGATCCTTGCGACGCAGGCGAGCCGATTCTGATGCGACGCAATATATTTTGCGTCCGTCCTTGCAAGAAGAGTGAAACCCCATGTGTGCGGTGACGTCAGCTGCAAAAATGATTGTACGCTTGTGGTCAAAATGGCCCGCTGCCTGCCAGCGCGACGGGCTCTGGATTAGCCGTGACCGCGAACACGTAGCGCCCTGCACAACGGCGCACAGGGACCTGACCACTCAGCAGCACTGCTCCCCACACGCAACTCTATCCACCCACCCAACCAAACCCTGGCTTGACCCACGAGAAAACATCCACAATCAATTGCATCTAAAACATGTGAATTCCCTTTGCAAGCACACATGCCATAAAACCAAACAAAACACATGGGATTGTGACCCTTAAAGCCACGGTACACATTCCGTGAAATGTGTTTCAACTTATTAACATTGACAATCTGATTACAGCGTAACTTCGTTGTGGGAAATGAACGTCCTCGCCAGCCATCGAAAACATCTGAACACGCGAATTTGGAGATGTGTAGTACAAATCCCAGTTCTCGCTGCAGAGTTGTGTATATGCGACCCCCTTCCCCCCCCCCTCCCCCTTCCCGTCCCTAGCCTCCCCCCACCCCCAATTTCCAAATGTTTACAGACACGTTCTTATCAAACTGAAAATTGAATGATAGCTAATGAGAGTGTACAGACAGATATACCTATGAATTGTACCCTCTAAGAGGCGACCCTATATAGTCTATACAAACATGACAAATACACATGTTTGACACACCCCCTAGACTGCATAGGGGAAGTCCTAAACAAGCAGCTCAGGGCGGCACTACTAGTCCAACCTCTGAGACAAGGGTCTGAGAGACCAGTCAGAAGGAGTACAGACAAGGCAAGAACAAGAGCAGGGCGGCACTACTAGTCCAACTACTGGGAGAGGACACAAGTCCAGTCTGAGAATACATCTAAAGGACAGTACAAAGTCAAGGTCCTAGCAAGTGAGAGGCTACAGGAACTAGACCAAGCTGTACACAGTGCTGCTAATGATCTTTAGGCGCAAGCGCCTTCGTAAAGATATCAGCCGTGTTGGCACCTGAGGCCAAGTGTACTACGCGAGCCTGACGCCGCTGCTGTAGCTCACGCAGGAGGAAGTACCGCAGCTGAATGTGCTTCGCTCTGCCCTCGAGTCGAGGCTCCTGACACAGGAGGATTATGGCCCTGTTGTCAGCGAACAGGACCAGGGCAGAGCTAGGCCGCTCACCTAAGTCAGTGAGCAAGAAGGTCAGCCAGCGGAGCTCCTGTGCCGCCATGGCACCAGCGTAGATCTCAGCCTCGCAGCTGGACTGCGCCACAGACGAGGAGCGGGTAGCTCTCCACGAGACGGCAGGTGAGCCAAGGCTGAAGCAGTAGCCCTGGGTAGACCTGAGCGTCTCAGCGTCGTCAGCCCACGAAGCGTCTGTGTGTCCAGTAAGGACCACTGGCCTGCGTCCTCCTAGCACTAACCCCATGCCCGATGTACTAGCAAGATAACGCAGAACCCTCTTAGCGGCAGACCAGTGCTGCGGTCGGTGTCTGCCTGTGGCCACAAAACGAGCCAGGATGCTGAGAGGGTATGCGAGATCTGGGCGAGTGCAAGTCATCAGGTACATGAGGCAACCCACCAGCTCTGCGTAGGGGCCGCTGGGCTCTACCAACTCCTCAGACACTGGAGCGGAGAGCCTGTGGTCTACAGGCAGAGGGGTGGGCTGTGCAGAGGAGAACTGAAGGCTGAACCTCTGAAGGACCTGGCGCACCAAGTGTGACTGAGTCAGGGTGATGGTGCGCGCAGCTCTGTCCCTGGAGATCTGCAAGCCAAGGTAACGGCGCAGTTCTCCAAGGTCAGTGCAGGTGTGTCTCTTCAGCAGCTCTGCCTTCACGGAGGCCAGTGCGTCCCTGTCTGCTGTGGCAAAGACCAGATCGTCGACGTAAACAAGGATGTAGAACGGAGTCTGGCCAGTACGAACGAAGAGTGAAGGGTCTGCGGAAGACGGAAAGAACTGCAGGTCAGCAAGTGTAGCACGGAGAGTGTCGTGCCACTCACGGGGAGCCTGGCGCAGGCCGTAGACGGGGCGCCGCAGGAGCCACTGGGTCCCAGGAGGGAAGGTGCCAGTAAAGCCCGGAGGGCGACGTAGGTAGACCTGCTCGTGTAGGCTGCCCTGAAGGAAGGCAGTGGAGAAGTCGAGGGAGTGAAGCTCGTAGTCACGCTGAGCAGCTAGGTGTAACAGAACCCGAAGAGTAGTCATCTTCGGGGTCGGAGCGAAGGTCTGGAAGAAGTCCACCCCCTCGCGCTAACTGAAGCCTCTAGCCACATAGCGCGCCTTGAACACAGGCGGCTCTCCAGGAGGGCGCTTCACCTTGAAGAGCCAGCGGCCATCGACTACGTTCACCCCAGGCGGGGGAACTGCGTCGACGAAGGTGCCGGTGGATCTCCAAGATGCCATCTCCTGCTCCATGGCAGCTATCCACTGAGAGGCCCAGGGTCCCGAGGTCGCCTCAGCGTAAGTGCGAGGGGTCGGGATGTCGAAAGCGTCTGGGTCACCCTCAGGGACTAGCAGCATGGAACAGAGATGGGGAGCAGCCTCCGACAGGAAAGCAAGCTCGAACAGGCGGTCCTCCAGGGCGTCACTGCCAAGGGCAGAAGCACCCCCGACAGACGGAGGACAGGCAGGGTCAGAGACCAGAGCGGTGGCGTAGTCAAGGCGGCGGGTAGAGGCGAAGTCAGCGACCGCAGCGACAAGGGCGTCAAGGCTCGAAAGTGGAACAGACGGGTCGGTAACAAGAGTGGCAAGGACCCGAGGAACAAGAGGACGGGCGGCACGAAGGTAATCAAACAGCGGGGGGGGTGCAACAACAAGGGAGGACGGAGGAGGCGACGGCAGAAGGAGAGGACGAGACGCGTGGGAACGAAGCAACATAGGGTGGGAGCGCAGGACAGGCGAGGCAGGACGAGCACGGGAGGGACGGTGAGACCAGACGTGCGACGGAGGAGTCGGGTCAGGAGACAGAGGAGGGGACACAGGAGGAGAACGAGGGGGGAGACGGGCCGGGGACGAGTCCGGCGGAGGGAAAACAGGGCCGTAGACAGGAAGAGGAGGAGACGGCCGGGGAGGAACCGACGCAGGGTCGGGGGACGGAAGGCCGAGCAGGCGAAGGGCTGACACCGGCGGGGACTGCTGCTGCGGCGGCACAACGGCGACACCTGGACCGCAAACTGCTCCTCGGCTACCACCGGCACTCTCCACACCAGCACCCCCAGAGGGACCACCCCCAGGGCTACCGGGACGAGCACCCCCAGAGTCAGCGAACGGGTGCTGCGACGGCGGCGGCGGCGGCGGTGGCGCAGCGACGGCCGCAGCGGCGGCAGAGGCGGTGGAGGAGGGGACTGGGGAGGGGACGCCAGGGGAGGGGCAGCTGGCGAGGACTGAGCAGGAGGGCCACCAGAGTCAGAAGACTCCTCAACCGGGTCCACCGACGGAAGGGGGGTGACGTGGGACACACCAGAGGGGGCGGGACGGGGAGGAGGAGGAGGAGGGGCAGGGACTACCGGGGAAGGAGGGATCAGGAACAGGGGGGGGGGAACCGGGGGACCACGGTGGGGGAAGCGACGGTAGTAGGAGACGGACTCGTCAAAGGTGACGTCACGAGAATGAAAGAAGCGGTGAGACGGCGGGTGGTAAAAGTGCCAGTCAGACACGTCAAGGGGAAAACCGAGGAAGACGCAGGGAAGGGTGCGGGCAGTGAGCTTGTCCGTGCCGGAGGCACGGACGTGAGCAAGGCAGCCCCAAACGTGGAACGCAGACGCGTCACCAGGAGACCCGGTCCAAAGACGTGTGGGCGAAACCTGCGGCTGCTGAGGGTGCGGCCACAAGTTAAGCTGGTGAGAAGCGTAGCGTACAGCGAACGGCCACAGAAAATGGGGTGCACCGGCATGGATCATGGAGGTGCGAGCCACCTCCATGACCAAACCGATGCGTCGCTCAGCGACCCCATTCTGCTGTGGGGAGTCCGGTAGGGTGAACGTCTGGGTGATGCCCTCCGCACGACAAAAGCGACCAAGGACACCTGAGGCAAACTCGCCACCACGGTCTGAGTGAAGACGCAAGACAGGGAGACCGCGGTGGACACGCGCAGAGACAAGCCAGGGGATGAGGGCGCCAGGCACGTCGGCCTTGCGCTCCAGGGGAAAGACTGTGGTGTAACGAGTGAAGTCGTCGACAAGCACAAGGAAGTAGCGCTCTCGACGCGGCCCAGGGACCGGGGCGGGGCCCCAGACGTCCAGGTGCAGTGTCTGCACGGCGCGGCGGTAGGTGGAAACGAGGAGGAGTGAGGGGCACGGCGAAGCCGACCTCGAGCAAGGCGTGCAAGTGGGGCTGGGAGGAGGGAACGCGGGGAGAGACTGGGAGACCAAGGACAAGACGTGCTGGGACATGTGACGCAGACGGGGGCGAGGGTGACTAGGCGGTGGTGCAAAGGAGGGTCGGGTGAGTGAGAGACCGACAAGAGCAGGCAGCAGCAACTGGGTGAGCGCTCCAGCCGGGGGGTCACGGTGTCCAGAGTGAACAGGCCGGACACCGGGTCCCGGGGGAACGTGGACAGGGGGGCACCAGTGGCGGCCTCGGTACAGACAGCATACCGCTCGTGACCAGGGAACGTAGTGGTGACGCCAAGGTCCTGGAGGCAGCCGACACCAACTAGGTTCCTGGAGAACGAAGGGATATGCAGACCTGTAGGAGAGCCCGAAGGAACCGCCGGACAAGGAAGGGTGGTGGAACTGCGGGCGACGACCGGACCGCCAGAGGGGTCAGCGAGAGAAACGGCAGCAGGGACGGGAAGCGGCGTCAGTGTGGTGGAGTCGCGGAAGAAACACCGAGAAGCGCCAGAGTCCAAGGTGAAGGAAAGCGAAGCAGAGGCGTCTGGCGACAAAACGACGGCGGAAGCACCAAGACTACACAAAGCAGGAGATCCTACGCCTGACGCAGCAGGGGAGGCTAAGCTAGGCACACCTACACTAGGCAACAGTGAGTAATAAGCTGGAAGCACACTAGAGTCATCAGCATACATCACATGCAGAGCAGAAACAATGGCATCCATGTCCATATCAAAGATCTGAATCTTACGACTAAGCAAACTGTGCCAGTCCGGGAGGTCTGGCAACGGGCCGAAGCGCTGACGAAAGAGGTCGTCCAGGCGACGAAACAGCGGGTAGTGGAGTGACCGAGCCTACCGCAAACAAAACCGCGGCGAGGACCGGTCTGGATCTGGTACTGACAGCGCCCGCCGCCAGAGCTACCACTCGACACACCACCACGCGCCCGGCCACCGCCAGCGCCGGGCCACCCGGGCGGGAGGACACTCGTCTGCTGCGTCTGCGACGGCTGCTGCGGCTGCTGCGAAGGCTGCGACTGCGGCGGCTGCTGCGGCTGCTGCAACTACAGGGGCGGCGGCTCAGCTGAACTGGGCAGGGTCCCCTCGTCCGCTCCAGCACCAGACGACCCGACCCCACCACTACCCCCTCCCACACCCCCGCCTCCGCCTCCGCCGCGCCCAACCTTGGGGCGGCGGCCCTTCCCCGAACGAAACTGCGCAGCAGCAGCAGTCTCAGCCACTGCGACAGAGCAGTCGGAGAAGGTACACTGGGCGGGGGCACAACCCTGAAAGATAGGGACCGGCACGACACCGCTCGCCTGGGCGATGGAGCGGTGACGGGTCTCTATCACAGTCAGGGTGTCTACAAAGTCAGTGAGGGTGAGGTCGGCGGGGTGAAGGCTAAGGAAGCGGTCGCGGGCGACAGCAAGGCGGTCAGGGAGGCGGGTGGCAAGCAGGTAGAGGGTAGAGGTAATGGGCGGCTGGTGGGCTCTAAGCTGTGCGTCAGTGCAGGCGGCGCGCCAGGTCTCCTCTATCGAGCGCAGGTGGGCAGCGAGGTCAGAGACAGTGGGGAAAGAGGCAAGGTCAGGAAAGAGCATCGGGAGGATCAGGCGACCCACCGAGGCAGCCGGAGGGGTGGAATAGCGCTTGATGACAGCATCTAAGTATGCCTGAACAGTAGTGAGGGACCTAAAGCGAGGACGCTCGGACGGGGGGAGGGCGTTGCTAATGGCAAGCTGGGCGACAGCATCGCGAGAAAGCCAGACAGAGCGCGCACGGGCAGTGGCAGCAGTAGACTCACGCTCAGTGGGTGTGGGGTCAGCGGGCAGAATAGAGGGGGGTCTGGGCAGGGGAGCGTACCGTCAAGATGTGCAGAAAGCGGTTCACCATCCTGCCGCTGGCCAGTGAGTTGGCGGCGGAGGTCGGCAAGCCACGCCTCGAACTCTAGGGGCTGACCTTCAGCGTCGAAGCGAAGCTCCGCCGCCATCAGGAACAGTCCAGTGCGGTGCAGGGCAGTGCAGCTAGGTGGAGTGCGGTGCAGTGCGGTACAGTGCGGTGCAGTGCGGTGCAGTGCGGTGTAGTGCGGTGTAGTGCGGTGCAGTGCGGTGCAGTGCGGTAGAGTGCGGTGCAGTGCGGTGCAGTGCGGTGCAGTGCGGTGTAGTGCGGTGCAGTGCGGTGCAGTGCGGTACAGTGCGGTGCAGTGCGGTGCAGTGCGGTGTAGTGCGGTGCCAGGCAGTACAGTGTGATGCGAGGCGGCACGGAGCAGGGCGGGGTGGGGGGGGAACCGTACCAGTGAGGAGGACGGGGCCGGGGCTGGCCCGACGGGGCCGGGCAGGCGCGACGGGGCCGGGCTGGTGCGACAGGGCCGGGACGGGGCGACGGGGCCGGGCTGGGGCGACGGGGCCGGGCGAGTGCGGCAGGGCCGGGCCGGTGCGACGGGGCCGGGCGAGCGGGACGGCGGCCGGGCAGGTGCAACGGGGCCGGGCGGCTGTGACGGGGCCGGGCAGGGTGCAACGGGGCCGGGCGGGTGCGACGGGGCCGGGCGGCTGCGACGGGGCCGAGCAGGGTGCGACGGGGCCAGGCGGCTGCGACGGGGCCGGGCGGGCGCGACGGGGCGGGGCGGCTGTGACGGGGCCGGGCAGGGTGCGACGGGGCCAGGCGGCTGCGACGGGGCCGGTCGGGCGCGACGGGGCCGGGCGGGTGCGACGGCGCCGGGCGGGCGCGACGGGGCCGGGCGGCTGCGACGGGGTCGGGCAGGGGCGACGGGACCGTGGGGGGTACTACGCGGTCCAGGAGGGGCGCTACGGGGCCCAGGAGGGGTACGACGGGGGGGCCCAGGAGAGGCGCTACAGGGGCCCAGGAGGGGCGCTACGAGGCCCAGGAGGGGCGCAACGAGGCCTAGGAGGGGCGTGACGGGGCCTAGGAGGGGCGTGACGGGGCCTGGGAGGGGCGCTACAGGGCCCAGGGAGGGCGCGACGGGGCCCAGGAGGGGCGCTACGGGGCCCAGGAGGGGCGTGACGGGGCCTGGGAGGAGCGCGACGAGGCCCAGGAGGGGCGCTACGGGGCCCAGGAGGGGCGCGACGGGGCCCAGGAGGGGCGCGACGGGGCCCAGGAGGGGCGCTACGGGGCCTGGGAGGAGCGCGACGGGGCCCAGGAGGGGCGCTAGGGGGCCTGGGAGGGGCGCGACGGGGCCTGGGAGGGGCGCGACGGGGCCTGGGAGGGGTGCTACGGGGCCCAGGAGGGGCGCGACGAGGCCCAGGAGGGGCGCTACGAAGCCCTAGGAGGGGCGCGACGGGGCCTGGGAGGAGCGCGACGGGGCCCAGGAGGGGCGCTAGGGGGGCTGAGAGGGGCGTGACAGGGCCCAGTGAGGGGCGCGACGGGGCTAGGGGGGGGTCACGACTGGGTGAGCGGAAGCGGGAGGTGGGGGGGATCCTACCTACGCGTGATACCATATCAAACTGAAAATTGAATGATAGCTAGTGAGAGTGTACAGACAGATATACCTATGAATTGTACCCTCTAAGAGGCGACCCTATACAGTCTATACAAACATGACACATACACATGTTTGACAGTTCTCTCACAGTATTGAGAGATACAATGTGGTTTTGTGCTGAGGGGTTGTACTCTCTAAGAGTACGCACCTATCTAGCCTATAGTATTGTATGCTGATATGTTTGAAACACCCCCTAGGCTAGATGAGGGGCAGTGCCAGACAAGAGACACGCAACTCAGGGTGGCACTACTAGTCCAACCTCTCAGGCAAGGGTCCGAAGACCAGTCAAGAAGAGTGCAAACTAAACAAGAGTAACACGTTGTGGCACTGTTAAACTACCGTATTCCCCCGTATATAGGTAACACCCTATGGTTTTGTCAAAATTTCATAAAAAAGGCGTGTGGGTGTTAACAGTAGGCTGGAAAAATATATAGCCCATGTCTTACGTAAAATGCAAAATGAATTTGGGCTGTAACGGGCTCTGTGAGAAGCATGAAACACAATGTAGCTTCTAGCGAGGTTTGGATGACAGCCACTCACCTCCACTAGGACCAGCCTGTCAATTATGTGTTGGCATTCTGCATTTGTGGCCAATCGGAGTCAGCCGCACCTGCAAACACGCTAGGGAAGCAGCCTCATACTGCTGACACAGATTCATCGACGGCCAGGGGGCCATTATAGTGCCAGCCTGACATCGACGTGCCAAACTGCTTGACCAGATTCTTTAGGGAATCTGGTAGATGGGACCAGCATGCATGGTCCCATCGCGTTTTCCAAGACCATGCACGACTCGGCTTTGGGGGTCGGCCACGGTTATTCTCCAACCTCTTCTTGCCGCATTGTCATTCTTGCTCTTCGATCGGCTCGCTCACTCTCAAAACCTGTCGCAATGCCCGGGCTCTCTAACAGAGGCTCGGGCATTGCTCAATGTCGCCTAGTTAGCAGCGACATCTTTTCGTCTAGCATTCGATCCATGGCCGCTCAAGCAGTTAGTGGTGTTGCCTTGTTGCGACCTCATCGCCCTCAGTTTGGGAACCAGACTTTGCTTAGGCCGTTCCCACTGGTTCCCCCAGCTCCACGAACTTCTACGACAGCTCCCGCACCTCCTGCTCCACCTGCCCCGCTCGCACCACCTGCACCACCTGCTCTTCCTGCCCCACCAACGCCGCCCGCTCCTCCTGCTCCTCCTGCCCCACCGCGCCGCCCGCTCCTCCTGCTCCACCTGTTCATTGGTCGCCAATAGCAACTCGTCCCCCGGAGTGTAACAACGCGAGGCAAGATGACGATGACGAGCTCTACTGGGAGGAGGCTGCCGAAGGCGAGCCTGAACCTCCCCGCCCGCTTCCTCGCATTGTCGTTCCCCGTTTCCCACAAGCACAACGTCGTCCTACTATGCCTAGGGTTAACCATAATGTTGCACCTCCCTCCCCCAGAGTTCGCAGGACGAATCGAAAGCGAGTCGCGCGGACGGCTACCGAGAAGCTCTACTGGTTGGCAAAGATTTGTCTAAGCGCTCTCTCGCTCGCATGGCTGGAGTGCAGCCGTGCCAGATTCGTGACTGGAAGAAAAACAAGGCTCGCCTCACTGCTGCTGCTGGTTGCAGGCGTCGTCTCATCGGCTCCGGAAGAAAGTCGAAGTACCCGACAATGGAGCGAAAGATTTACAAGAAGTTCCTTGGACACAGCGCGCGTGGGCTAGCTGTCTCGATCAGCACGCTGCAGAAATGGAGCCGGAAGTACATGAGGAAGCACCACCACGGCGTCGACTAGCGTGCAGCAGTCGTCGCCGCCGTAGGGGTCCGCGAGCTCTGGGGGTGTGGGTGTTGAGGAGGGTACTAGTCCTGGGGGTACTATGTGGCTTGTCCCCGCGTTCCTGGGGGTGGTACCGGTGCTGGAGAGGGTTCCCGTTCTGGGGGTGCTGTCGTGGAGCGTCCCGGCGGTAGTCCTGGTGCAGCTGGAGGTTCTGCTGTCGGTGTGGAGCAGCAGCAGCAGTCGCCGCCGGTGTCCGCCCTTCGCCTCCTCGGTCTTCCCTCCCCTGACCACCCGCCTGCGCCTCCCCCGCCTGTATACGGCCCTGTGTTTCTTCAACCGGACTCCTCTCCAACTCGTTTCCTCCCTCGTTCTTCACCTGTGCCTCCTCCCGTGTCTCCTGACCCGGCGCCTCCCTCCCAAATCTGGTCTCGCCGTCCCTCTCATGCTCGTCCTATCTCTCCTATTCAGCGCTCTCACCCTATGTTGCTACGTGCCTCGTCCTCCCCTCCTCCCGTCGCCTCCTCCGTCGTTGCTTGTTGTCGCCCCGCCTCCCCTGTCTGACTTCCTTTGTACAGCTAGTCCTCTCATTCCTCGTGTCCTTGCATCCCTCGTTACAGACCCGTCCGTTCCTGTCTCTAATCTTGACGTTCTTGTCGCTTCCGTTACTGACTTTGCCTCTACGCACCGCCTTGAGTATGCCACCACTCTGGTCCCTGACCTTGCCCGTCCTCCGTCCGTCGGGGGTGCTCCTGCCCTTGGTAGTAACGTCCTGGACGACTGGCAGTTCGAGCTCGCTTTTCTGTCCGAGGCCGCTCCTCATCTCTGCTCCATGCTGCTAGTCCCTGAGGGTGACCCAGATGCCTTTGACATCCCGACCCGTTGCACATACGCTGAGGTGACATCGGAACCCTGGGCCTCTCATGGATAGCTGCCATGGACGCGAAGATGGCATCTTGGAGATCCACCGGCACCTATGTCGACGCAGTTCCCCACCTGGGGTGAACGTAGTCGATGACCGGTGGCTCTTCAAGATGAAGCGCCCTCCCGGAGAGCCGCCAGTGTTCAAGGCGCGCTACGTTGCTAGAGGCTTCAGTCAACACAAGGGTGTTGACTTCTTCCAGACCTTCGCCCTGACCCCAAAGATGACTCCTCTTCGGGCGCTGCTACACGTAGCAGCACAACGTGACTACGAGCTGCACTCCCTCGACTTCTCTACAGCTTTTCTTCAGGGCAGTCTGCACGAGCAGGTCTACCTGTGTTGCCCACCAGGCTTCACCGACACCTTTGCCCCTGGGACCCTATGGCTCCTCCGTCGCGCGGTTTACGGCCTGCGGCAAGCGCCGCGCGAGTGGCACGACACGCTGCGTGCTATGTTAGCTGACCTGCCATTCTTCCTGTCCTCTGCAGACCCTTCGCTCTTTGTTCGTTCGGGCCATACCCCTTTCTACATCCTTGTCTATGTAGAGAATATGGTCTTCGCTACTGCAGACAGAGACGCGCCGGCCTCCGTGAAGGCTGAGCTCCTAAGGAGACACACATGTGCTGACCTAGGAGAGCTGCGCCGCTAGATTGGCCTGCAGATCTCTAGGGACAGAGCAGCGCACATTATCACTCTCACACAGTCACACTTGGTGCGCCAGGTCCTTCAAAGGTTCAGTCTTCAGCTCTCCTCTGCATAGCCCACACCTCTGCCAGTATATCACGGGCTCTCCGCTCTAGTCCCTGAGGAATCAGTAGAGCCTAGTGGTCCATACGTAGAGCTGGTGGGTTGCCTCATGTACCTGATGACTTGCACTCGTCCAGATCTCGCATACCCTCTCAGCATCCTGGCTCACTTTGTGGCCACAGGCAGACACCGACCACAGCACTGGTCGGCAGCTAAGAGGGTTTTTGCGTTATCTAGCAAGTACATCGGGCATGGAGCTGGTGCTTAGAGGACGCACGCCAGTGGTCCTTACAGTGCACACTGACGTTTTGTGGGCAGACGACGCTGAGACGCTCATGTCCTCCCCAGGCTACTGTTTTAGCCTTGATGCAGGTGCCAACACAGCTGATATCTTTACGAAGGCGCTTGTGCCTAAAGAGTATCAGCGGCATTGTATACAGCTTGATCTAGTTCCTGTAGCTTCTCACTTGCTAGGCCGCTGATTGTGTACTTCTTCTTATATTATCTTGACTGGCCTTGTGGGTCTTGTTTCAGTAGCTGGAGTAGTAGTGCCAGCTAAATTACATATTTTGTTATATAATTGGTAGGCTTGGTAGGTGTTACTGAACTCTACTGTAGGGGGTACAATCCCCTCATTGTATCCCTCTCTCGTTCTAGTCTTGCCCTTTTTTTCTCTCTCTCGTCAACTTTCTCCTTCCTAAACCTCACGCCATTCCATGCTTCCCTCCTACCTAGCTTAGTTTAACATGGTTTCAGAGCAGGCCCCTTTCGCTCGGGCCTTCTCCTCATGCTTCCACAGCGTACTCCCCCCCCCCCCCCCCCCCCCCCCGTCATGGGACGCTAGCCCCGTCATGCCGCGCTGGCCCCGTCACGCCGCGCTGGCCACGTCACACCGCGCTGGCCCCGTCACGCCGCGCTGACCCCGTCTCTACGCGCCGGCCCCGTCCCTCCGCGCTGGCCCCGTCATGCCGCGCTGGCCCCGTTACTCCGCGCTGGCCCCGTCACGCAGCGCTGGCCCCGTCACGCCGCGCCGGCCCCGTCACTCCCCGCCGGGCCCGTCCCTCCGCGCTGGCCTTGTCACGCCGCGCTGGCCCCGTCACCCCTCGCTGGCCCCGTCACTCTGCGCCGGCCCCGTCACGTCGGCGTACCTCAGTGCCTCAGTGCCGCCGTGCCGTCGTCCCGCCATGCCGCCATGCCACGGTGCCGCCGCGCTGCCGGGTCACCATGCCGCAGCGCCGCCGTGCCGCTGGGTCGCCGTGCTGCCGTGGCGGCTTCGCCATGCCAGCGCACGGACAGCTGCGGCCAGCACCCTGTCCTAGGCGCCAGTCGTAACGCCCTCACGCCAGTAAGCATCGCGCCAGCCATGGTGCCTCGCTGAAGATTCCCCCCCCCCCTCCTTCCCCCTCGCCAAGGAGATTGGCCATGCCGCCGAGAGGGCAGGGGCCGCTGCACTCGCCTCTGACGTTGAAGATGCCGCCGCCACCGCTGTTGCCGCCGCACGCTGCCGCCACTGTCGCTCTCGTCATTGCCGCGACTGCCGCCATTGCCATCTCCCAGGCCGTGGGTGTTGCTGCTGGGAAAGGGCGGGCTAGGTTAGGGGGTGTGGGTGTGTGTGGGCTTGTTATTACTGAGCCTAGGGGGTGTGTTAAATTATATATTTTGTTATATAATTGGTAGGCTTGGTAGGTGTTACTGAACTCTACTGCAGAGGGTACAATCGCCTCCTTGTATCCCTTTCTCTTTCTAGTCTTGCCTCTTTTTTCTCTCTCTCTCTCTCTCGTCAACTTTCTCCATCCTAAACCTCACGCCATTCCATGGCTTCCCTCCTACCTAGCTTACCGTATTCCCCCGTATATAACACCCGCCGAAATAGTCACTCCATGGGTGGCATATGCGGGGCATAGCTTATAATATGGTACATTTTTTAGAGCACCCGTTTTTTAGACCTTGCATTGTACATAACACCCTCCATCATTTTTTCACGTCAAAACTTTTTTTTTTCCGAATGTTAGAGCATCATTTGCAGCAAATTACTCTGAGCTACTCTACATATGCTAGCTACACCTATATGGCATACTCTACTGCGTCTACAACAGGACGTCAAATCTACTCAATAGTTACGCCCATTATCAATCCTCCTCTTCCTCATATCCCTCTCCAACATGCCACACCTCTGCATCTTCATCGTCGGAGGCAATATCATCCCAGTCAAAATCATCAATCTAGAGGGATGCAGCCAGGCCAGCAAGAACCTCCGCCGCCGGCATCTCTCCGCCATCGCCCTCGTCATCTTCGCCAGCAGGGACCTCTGCTCCTATTGCTGCTGTTGCTGAGGCTTTTGCTGTAGCACATGTTGCCGTGTCCAAGGACGAGTCTGCTGCTGCTGCTGCTGTTGTTCCTACGACATCTGCCTGCGGCGTTCCAGAGGATGAGGCAGAAGCCGCAGCATCGATCTCGGTCTCCACATCTGGCTCGTCGTCCTCCACGTCTGGCGCAGCGTTGGGCTCGATGTACTCCACGTCGTAGAAGGGATTCCGCGCCCTAGTCTCCTCCATTTCGGCGTGGACATCGTCCATTACCTCGACCTCCGCGTCGTCCCACAAGTGGGCAAGAATCACCTCGTCCTCTGTGCCGTCAGTCTCGTTAGAGATGCCGCACATCTTGAACGTGCGGCGGATGAGTTCTGCCGGAACCGCGGCCCACGCGTCAGCAATGCACTGCAACACAAGCTCGGCTGGTGGAAACGCAAGCCATATGAACCACAGTCGACTAAAGACTAATCACAGAATACACGTCAACAACAAAACATGGTGCTCACCAGCAATAGTGGTCGACTCGCAGCCAAACTCTTCGAACCACTCGCTGTACGATAGATGGACGTGCGCCTTGACGCAGCGGTTCACTGCCACGTCCAAAGGCTGTACGATAGGAGTGCATCCGCCGGGAAGGACTGCACGGGAGAGCTTGAACAGGCGCATGAACAGAGACACTCCCTCAGTGAGGTGTCCCTTGTACAAGTCGAGGACCACTAGCGCCTTCTGACGGCCATCACGCCTCGCATGGATGGTGCGCAGGAATGGCACGAGGACGGTGGTGACCCAATCCTTCACGTGCGCCTCGTCCATCCAGCCCTTCTCATGGGCTTTGTTGAAAGAATATTCACTAGACGCAGGCGTAAACAGCTACAAATGATTATTACCTGGTGGGACTCGGATGTGCAGCAACAGAGTTTTCCGCTTGAAGATGACATACGGCTTCAGTTTTTTGCCGCTTGCTGTGACTGCCAGTGTGAGAGTACGACCCCGTTACACCACTTGGCCTTTCCTTATTTCCTTCCTATTTCATTTCTCTTTATCTCATCTCATTTGGTTTCCTATTCTCCCTTTTCCATTAACCTTTGGTTTATCCTGCTATTATAATTATATCACCGACCACGCTTGGGATGCACTGGTGCGCTATATCTAGCGTAATCCTGCTGTAATCCCTTAAAGCCAATAGCCTCGCGTGGCTATACGCAGGGTGATTCTATCTTCTAGAAGGGTCTATTCCCTTAGGATAAGATAAACCTGGTTACCTTACGTACTCTGGAAGTATAAAAGTGCCTTGTACTGATCGATAGTGCAATCTTTCCTCGAGTCATTCGATCCTGTGACACTTGGTAATCAGAGCTTTTCTCACTCGGCCGCGCTCAACAAAGCAGCAGCAGCGGGAAAACCTGCCTAAAAAAACCGCCAGGGGTGACAAATTCGACGCCGATTCTGGTAAGCACCAGCTCCGCGTTTTTTCGAATCACCCCCCCCCCCCCCCCCCGCACGTGTTTTGAACAGGATGGCAACCTTCGACAACGCCGAGGTTACCCAGCAGCTCTTCGCGCGCATCGCAGCCCTTCAGGAGGAGATGCGAGCGGATCGCGAAGCATGGCGAAACAAGTTCGAGCGAGTAACTCGACTTGCCAGAGCGCAGCACGACTCGACAACGGCGACGACACAGCAGTCGCAGCAGTTTCTCGAGGCTCCAAAACCGCGCCCACCTGAGCTGTTCGATCCAAGCGATCGAAACTCCGACGCCCGCAGATGGATCACCGGGATGGAGATCTACTTTGCAGCCGTCGAATGGAGCTCGCCAGTCTGGGACGGTCAATACGTACGACTCGCGGCGACACTGATGCGAGGGCCAGCACTCGAGTGGATTGGCGGCAACAGTACCTTCATCCACGGTGAAGCCACGTAGCAGCAGTTTCGCGCCGACCTGCTGAAACGATTCGAGCCGAAAAAAATCCAGTTTCCTTGCCCGGGAAAAAAATCATCGACACCGACAGTTCGGGAGTGTAGCGCAGTACACGCAGCAGATGGAGGAATTTTATAACTGAATTCCTGACCTGACCGAAGGGGAAAAAGTACAATCGTACCTCGCCGGGCTGAAGACCGAAGTCAAACGACAAGTGGCAGCGTCAAACTACGCGAGCTACAGTGACGTCGTTTCGGCAGCGGAGCGCTTCGACATGGTCAACGCCGGGACACGACGGACGCACGTCGGCAGTACGCGACAGGGCGACCGCTCGGCTCACCCCACGTTCGCCGACCCGATGGAAGTCGACAGATTCGAGGGGCGGCCACGTCCGAAAAACACCAACTACACGTGTGATTTTTGCGGGGTGCCGGGTCATCGAATCTTCGACTGCAACAAAATGAAAGCCGCACGCGCAGAGTATCGGGCACGCAACAGTGGCGGAAATCCTTCGGCCAATCAAAAGACAAAAAACGGGAGTCGCCAGTGATTGCGGATCTAGCTGGCGAAAATAAAAAGATCCGAAAGCGGTCGCGGGATTCCGGGGAAATCAAATTCGACGACGCGAGAATGAGGAAATGATGGGGGAAAATCTCCACCCCACGACCAGACTTCGCCAGGGAAAATCGCCGAGAAAAAATACGACTCCGCGAAAAAAGACTCTGCCGAGACGGGGAAACTCCTTGAAGACCCAAGAAATTATAAGGATTCGTTAAAGCTATCCTGTAAAGATGCTTTAATGAAAACTTGTAATTCTCGAGGGGCTAGAGCCTTGGAGAAAATTCGGGAAGGACTCCAAAAGAAGCAGACAGCTGTGGAGATTATACCGGTACCGGACAACTTGGGGAAAAATTAAGGAGTGTGGAAGGAAGCCGACCTTTCCACGGAGTCGACGTCCTCTCCCGACACCAGCCCACAACGACTACCCGTTCCCCAGGGAAGATGTCAGTGGAGCTGAAGCAGCTCAAGAGGAAGCTGGGGGTCTACAAGAAGCTACAGAAACCCCGAACTCCTCCTCCGGATGCATCCAGTTCTTCAGCATCAACGACGCGCACAGTCGTCAAGGAAACTCCGGGCCCTGGAGAAGAGCCGTTCTCCAAGCAGCCTCGGCCAGCTGCCAGCTCAAGAGTAGATAGCAACACAAAGGTGTGTACAGAATATTGGGATGTACCCTATGACCCAATCAATGAAACCATCTTTGGGTACTCCGAGCAACGCCTGCCCCTCGTGCTCAAGGTCATTTGCAAAGGACGACGCCTCCAAGCACTCGAGGACAGCGGAGCATCGCACACCGTCTGCGACAAGGCAGTAATCGACCGACTTCGGGAAGAGTACAAGCCTTCAAGATTCTCTGCAACGATGGTGGACGGCAGCAAGTTACCAGTACACGGCGAAGCAATGCTACACCTACAAATTGGACCACTGCGCTGGAGACCTGCACTTTTCATCACCAACATCAAAGGGCTTGGCCTGATCTTCGGGCGAGACTTCCTCAAAAGATTCAACCCTGAGATCAACTGGGTGACTCGCACCACAAGTATCTACAACAATGGACGGAGAGTACAACTACCCAACTGAGACGATACAGGAGATATCCCAGTGGAGACACTTGCACGATTCGAGAAGGACGTGAAGCGAACCGACACCGGGTTCCTGGCGATAGCAACAAAGGTGGAGAACGACGGAGAGAAGACCTCGGAACCTACGGGAAAGATCAAGGAATTATTGAAGGAGTTCTAGGACATTCTTCCTGACGATCTTCCGAACGAGCTACCGCCATACCGAACACATCAGCATGAGATCGTGGAGGAACCGGGTTCGAAGCCGACCTTCCGAGCACCATATCGACTCAGCCCTACGGAGCTGACCGACATGAAAAAACAGATCGAGTATCTCCTAGCCAAAGGACTCATCCGACCATCTACTTCACCATACGGTGCCCCAATGCTCTTCACACCGAAACCGAACGGAAGCCTGCGCATGTGCATCGACTACCAAGCTCTTAACAAGCAGACCATCAAGAATAAGTATCTGATACCACGAATCGATGACCTGCTTGACCAGCTTCGGGGAGCTACGGTATTTTCCTAACTGGATCTGCGGTCCGGATACTGGCAGATACAGATGGCGGACAACTCTATCCACAAAACTGCTTTTCGAACTCGGTATGGATCGTACGAGTATTTGGTAATGCCATTCGGACTCACCAACGCACAGGCAACATTCCAAGCCGAAATGAACCACGTTCTACGACCACTTTTGGACGAGTGCGTGGTGGTGTACCTGGACGACATCCTCATCTACACGCGCGACATGAAGCAGCACGTCGAACACCTGCGACGCGTCTTCGAAATTCTTCGACGAGAACGATTCTACGTCAAACTGTCCAAGAGCGAATTCGCCCTTGAGAAGGTCCAGTTCCTAGGACACATGGTGAGCGCTCAAGGAGTTCACGTCGACCCCAAGAAAATCGAAGCCGTACGTACGTGGAAGACACCCGAGAACGTGAAGGAGTTGCAGCAGTTCCTAGGCTTCGCTAATTCTTACAACAGGTTCGTGCCACAGTATGCGAAACTTGCAGCACCACTCACGAATCTGCTGAAGAAGAACACGCCCTACAAATGGGAGCCGAAGCACCAGGAAGCCGTGGAGCAGCTGAAACAAGCACTTACGTCCGCACCAGTACTCATCTTGCCAGATCCCGAACGCGACTACGTAATCGAAGCAGACGCCAGCGACCAGGCAGTGGGAGCAGTCTTGATGCAAGACCAAGGAAATGGACTACAACCAATCGCCTACCTCAGCAAGAAACTGCACGGGGCAGAACTAAACTACCCGATACACGACAAAGAGGCCCTTGCCATCGTCATCGCCTTCAAAGCATGGAGATGTTATCTCGAAGGACGAAGAACAACCGTCTACACCGATCACTGCAGCCTGAAATATTTGAAGACACAACCCAACCTTTCCAGGCGGCAGGTCCGGTGGATCGACTTCCTCGAGACACACTTCCACTACGACATCGTGTACAAGCCCGGCCACAAAAACAAAGCAGACGCCCTCAGCCGGCCTGCACACGTTGCCGCTATTCTGATCGAAGGGATGAATCCACTCCTCAAGGGACTCTTCACACACGGGTACGCCATCGACCCCGAAATTCCCTTGGCAGAAAAGCGACATCTGCTACAGTGGGACAGTGACATCGCGTACCGGAAAGGATAAAAAAAAATCTGGGTACCCAATTACCCTCCTTTGCGCCAGTTACTACTCAAAGAATACCACGACGTCCTCTACGCCGGACACTTCGATACTAACAAGACGCTGACCGGTATTGCAAAACACTACTACTGGCCCCACTTGGCCGAGGATGTTCAGAATTTTGTCACCTCGTGTGATACTTGTCAGCGGATGAAGAGCAGCAAGAAGAAGAAGGCAGGACTACTGGAGCCTCTTCCTGTCCCACAACAGCCATGGCAAGTGGTTAGCCTGGACTTCATCACCGGGTTACCACCTACCACCAGCGGTCATGACGCAATCCTTGTCGTCATTGACAAGTTCTCCAAAATGGGCCACTTCATTCCGACACACACGACAGCACGCACCGAGGAGACAGCACAACTATTCGTTCGATACATCATCTCACAGCATGGCATTCCAACCACACTTATCTCCGACCGAGACCCCAAGATCACCAGCAAAATTTGGAAGGAACTCATGTCTCTACTCGGGACCAAACTCGCCATGTCATCCGCCTACCATTCGCAGACAGACGGACAGACCGAGCATCTCAACCAGATTGTTGAGCAACTCCTCCGAGCAGCCTACAAGGATGAGATCTCCAAATGGGACTTGCATCTGCCCGTTCTAGAGTTTGCTTACAACAACGCTACACATGCCGCTACTGGACAGACGCCGTTCTTCCTCTGCTACAGACGCCACCCACTCACACCACAGAAACCGACGACATCCGCTACAGTCCAACCTGCACATGATTTCATCACAACCATGCATCAGCTTTGGGATCGGACCCACAAGCGCCTCCTCGACATTCAGCAGCAACAAATGCGCCAAGCCGATCGCCATCGCAATGACCACACCATCACGGTGGGGGACCAGGTGCTTCTTGACACCCGCAACCTTGACATCAGCCATCTTCCATCCAAACTGCGACCTCGCTTCTGCGGGCCTTTTCTCGTTGAAGCACAGGTCACTCCTGTTACCTTCCGCTTATGCCTGCCAGCTACCTAGAAGATTCACAACGCCTTCCATGTCCAACTTCTGAAGCCCTATCGAGATCCAAACACGATCTTCGTCGGATGCCAACCGCCGCTGCCGCCGCCCGTCCTCGTCCAGAATGAACCCGAGTATGAGGTCGAGTCCGTGCTTGCACACCGACGTCGTCGGAATGGCACCTTGGAGCTTCTCATCCGTTGGAAGGGTTATGATCCTTCTTAGGACAGCTGGGTACCTGAGTCCGACATGGGTAACGCGCGTCGTCCTCTGCATGACTACCTTGCCAGCAGGGTGTTACTTCTACCACCCAGCTTTGAGGGGGGGAAGTGTGAGAGTACGACCCCATTACACCACTTGGCCTTTCCTTATTTCCTTCCTATTTCATTTCTCTTTATCTCATCTCATTTGGTTTCCTATTCTCCCTTTTCCATTAACCTTTGGTTTATCCTGCTATTATAATTATATCACCGACCAGGCTTGGGATGTACAGGTGCGCTATATCTAGCGTAATCCTGCTGTAATCCCTTAAAGCCAATAGCCTCGTGTGGCTATACGCAGGGTGATTCTATCTTCTAGAAGGGTCTATTCCCTTAGGATAAGATAAACCTGGTTACCTTATGTACTCTGGAAGTATAAAAGCGCCTTGTACTAATCGATAGTGCAATCTTTCCTCGAGTCATCCGATCCTGTGACAGCCAGCATGACAGTCAATCTCTCCTTCTCGTACCCGGCCGTCCCCACATGAACCGTTCTTGAACCACGAACCTCGAGGGTGGTTTCCTGCAGCATCTCTAGGAAGAGTGGCGTCTGATCGGCGTTGATGATCAGGTCATCGGGGTACTCGTTCAGCATGCGGAGTTGCCGAACGAACTCCCAGAATTTCTCAGCCTTCGCTTCACAGTCTACCAGTAGCAAAAGACACGATACAGGAAAGAAGAGCATCGGCGAAGACGGCTGCTGCTGCTGCAGCGGCGACAGCGGCTGCTGCAGCAGTGGAGGAGGAGGAGATTCCAGAGCAGAGACGGGTGGTGAAACCGAAGTCGCAGGTCCCCGAAGTCAGCCGACTCCTCCACTGGGACAATTGACGGGAGGGGAGTGACGTGAGACACGCCACACGTGGCAGGACGGTGAGGACGAGGAGGAGGGGCTACCCGGGGAGTGGGGACCAGGAGCAGGGGCAGGGCAATCGAGAGGCCTCAGTGGGGAAAGCGGGTGTAGATGGAGATAGAATCGTCAAAAGTGATGTCACGAGAGTGAAAGCAGTGATGAGACGGCGGGTGGTAAAAGTGCCAGTCAGACGCATCTAGGGGGAAACCAAGGAAGACATAAGGAACAATGCGGGCAATGAACTTGTCCGTGCCAGAGGCACGAACGTGAGCAATGCAGCCACAGGAGGGTCGGCGAAACCTGCGGCTGTTGGGAGTGCGGCCACAGATTAAGCTGGTGAGCGGCGTAGCAAACAGCGAATGGCAACAGAAAATGGGGTGCACTGGCATGGATCATGGAGGTACGAGCCACCTCCATGACCAAACCGATGTGTCGCTCAGCAACCCCATTCTGCTGCGGGGAGTCCGGCAGGGTGTACGACTAGGTGATGCCCTCCGCACGACAGTACTGGCCAAGCCGACCGGAGGCAAACTCGCCGCCATGGTCAGAGTGGAGACGCAGCACGGGGATGCTGCGGTGGACTCGCGCAGCTACGACCCAGGAGATAAAGGTGTCAGGCACGTTGGCCTTCCGCTCCAAGGGAAACACCGTGGTATAGCGCGTGAAGTCATGGACAGCACTAGAAAGTAGTGCTCGCGACGCGGCCTAGGGATGGGGGCTGGGCCCCAAACGTCTAGGTGCAAGGTCTGGAGTAGTAGGGGGAAGAAAGGAGGAGTAAAGAGCACGGCGCAGCCGATCCTCTACACAGGACGTGCACGGCGGCGCAGGCGAGGGAGGGAGGGCAGGAAGCGACACAGGGAGACCTAAGACAAGACCGTGATGGGATATGTGACGTAGACGCGGGAGTGTGGGGTGACCTACAGCGACGGAAAGTATTGTCCACATGTTTGTGACTTAGAGGAATTTTGCCATTTTAGGGGGTCATGGACATTAAGACTTAATCTTCTGGTGTGCCTAGTGTATGTAGGTTGGGGTAAGGCTCCACGCCCATGCCTTACATCACACAAGTATAATGATGTTTACAACAAATACTAGAAAATAACAATCTTGGTACATGTGGACAATTATTGCCAGGCGCAAGCAGCAAGTTACATCAACCCCAAACTAGTACCTAATCCACCGCCCTTTCGCCTTAGACACCGCCCTCACCCTCCTGGGCATGCTTTCCACCAGGTGGGTGCACACATCCGCCGGGATCTTCTCCCATTTCTCCTGCACCCGCTCCCAAAGGTCCAGCATACCAGTGGGAGGCTTATAAGGCTTGGCCAACTGCCTCTTGAGATGAGCCCATAAATGCTCCATTGGGTTGAGATCGGGTGAGGAAGACGGCCACTCTAGCACCCCTGAATCTTACTCTCAAAGCCACTCCTGTACGATTCGCGACTTGTGCTTCGGGTCGTTGTCGTGCTGGAAGATAGTTTTTGAGGGTGTAAGCTGGTAAAGCTCAATCGTACAGTTGAGATCGTCCTGCAGTATACTCAGCGAGAGCAGTCCGTCCACCCTACCTTATGTTTTGCTCATGAAACCCGCTCCCTTTTACGACATGCAGTCGTAAATTATCAAGCAACCGCCCCCGTGTTTGACGGTCTGCTTGATTTGGTGTCTTTGGAGGGCAGTCCCTTCGTGAACGCAGGCGTATGAGAGTCAGTCGGATGCAAGACGACCGATCATGGTCTCATCCGCACAGATAACTCGCTTCTAGTCGTCAACCGTCCAGTCTGCGTGGGCACGCGCCCATTCCAGCCTATCGCGTATGTTTTTCCGAGAGTGTCGCGGTTTCTTGGGATGCTTGATTGTGACAAGTCGGCTCCCATTCAAAGCGTTACGCAATGTCTTAGGATGCAACGTGATGCCGTGCTGCTTCTCAACGATTTTCGCCACGTGAGCGGAGATTTCTGCCTCCTCGAGGGTAATCAACCGAACTATGCCACGGCGAACTCTCTCTGTCACTAAGCGAGGGCGACCGGCTGAGGGCATCGTAGGACGCACGTCATCGCGGCTAGACTCTACAATCGCCTTGATTGGCCGAACTCTTCCCTATGGCTAGCTGTTTAGCGATTCAACGATTGCTCTACCCCCTCCGCAACAAGGGAAGGATCTATGCGTAGAGCGCCTCATCTAACGGTTTCATGACGGCCTAATCATCGCAGCGGTCCTAGCCTATCTCCTGACTACTCGATAGTCGCGAGGGCAAGTAAGAAGAAATAGCGAGGTTAGGAAATAGATCTACTACGCTGCTTGGCCTAAACTGTCCGGATGCACCCACGCAGACGAAATCTCGTCCTCGGTAAAAAATCGACCCCTATAAAACTGAAACCAGCATAAGTCGCATACAGTACAGTACTACTTTACATCCAACCCCGAAATTTGATTCGTAACTAAACAAAGAAGGCACCAAACTAGTACGAGAAATGTTTTAAGGCAATTATCCGGGCAATACTTTCCGTCGCTGTAGGTGGTGGTGCGACAGCAGCGAGGGGTGGGTCAGCGACTAACACGAGCAAGCCACAGCAACCTGGAAGGACGTGACGACCTTGGGGGACGCTCTTACCAGGGGGGACGCGGTGTCTAGGGTGAACAGGCCAGACACGGGGTCCCGGGGGAACGTGGTGAGAGGGACATTAGTGGTGCCCTCGGTACAGACTGCGTACCGCTCGTGTCCAGGAAACGTAGTGGTGACGCCGAGGTCCTGAAGACAGCCGACACCAACTAAGTTCCTGGAGAACGAGGGGATGTGCAAGCCTATAAGAGAGCCCGAGGGAACCGCCAGACAGGGAAGGGTAGTGGAGCTACGAGCAACTACCGGACTTGAGAAGGGGTCAACAGGCGCTACAGCGGTAGGGGAAATAAGCGGCGTGAGCACAGTGTGGTCGCGAAAGAAGCAGGCGGACAAACCAGAGTCTAGCGTGAATGAGAGCACCACGGTAGCGGCCGCAAGCGGAGGAGATAGAGTGGAGCCGAGGCTAAACAAGGCAGGTGGTCATAGGCCTAGAGCAGCAGGGGAACCCAGACTACACATAGTGGATACACCTACACTGGGCAACACCAGGTAATAGGGTCCAGTCACTCTAGAGTCATCAGTATACATGACATACTGTACATAGCAGTTCTAATCTGATCCATATCAAGCTCAAAGATTGACAAGGCGACGCACCAGGCTGGTGCGTATCTATCAGCCTGGTGCGTATCTGCCTGGCTGTACCAGTCGGGGGGATCCGACGTAGGGCCGAAGCGGAGACAGAAGAGGTTGTCGAGGCGGCGGTAGCAGCGAGCGGTGGTGTGACCGGGACAGTCGCAGACGGTGCCGCGGCGGGGGCCGGAATGATGCTGGTACTGGCAGGTGACCATGCTGGAGCTGCGTGGCCCACCACCATGCCCACCACCACCAGCGCCGCCAGGCCACCACGGCGGCGAGGGCCCCCACAACGGCTGCTGCTGCTGCTGCGACTGCTGCTGCTGCTCCGGGGCATCAGCCGCGGTCCCCTTGTCTGCACCACCGTCCCCGCCCCCACCTCCACCACCCCCACCACCCCCACCACCCCCGCCACCCTTCCCTCCGCCACGCCCCTCCTTGGGGCAGCGGCCCTTACCCTAACGTGGTTGCGCTGAGGCTTCAGCGGCGGTCTCAGCAGCAGGGGCTGTCTCCGCGAGAGCGGCAAAAACGTCAGAGTAAGTGCACTGGCAGGGAGCACAGCCCTGGAAGATAAGGACCGCCGCAGTACCACTAGACAGAGCGATAGTGCACTGTCGGGTCTCTATCGCGGACATGGCTCTGACGAAGGCAGTTAGGGTTTGAGGTCACCTGGGTGCTGACTAAGGAAGTGGTCGCGGACGGTCGCGGGCGCGTGATAATGAGGTAAAGGGTAGCGCAAAGCAGCGGCGGGAAGGCAGTGAGCTGTGCCTTAGTGCTAGCGGCGCGGTAGCTAGTCTCAAGTGCACGGAGGTGGGTGGCAAGGTCAGCGACAGTGGGGAAGGACGCAAGATCAGGAAAGAGCATGGGTAGGATCAGACGGCCGGCAGAGGTAGAGGAGGGAGTGGAATCACGCGCAACGACTACATCTAAGTATGCCTTTGCATTTGCTACAGTGGTAAAGTGAGGATGCTCAGACAGGAGAAGGGCGTAACTAATGGCGAGCTATGCAATGACGCCGCGCGACTCCGAGACAGCGGGGGCAAGCTCAGCAGCGGCAAAGGCCTCACGCTCAACATACGTGGGGGCGTCAGGAGGGCAACAGGCGGTGCGGGGCAGGGGAGCTTACCATCGACATGGACGGCCAGGGAGTAGCCGTCCAGGCGCCGACCGGTCAGCTGGCGGGGGAGGTCGACGAGCCACGCCTCAAAATCAACGGCCCGATCCTCCGCATGCTGGCGGAGCACAGTCTCCGCCATCACCACGGCTGCAGCAGTCGACTGCCATTGATGGGGGGAGGAGAAAAGCGGTGAAGGACAGTGGAGAGCGGTGGAGAGCGGTGGAGTGCGGTGGAGTGCGGTGGAGAGGGGTGGAGCCTGCCGGCAGTAGCGCCGGCTCAGAGGGGGAGCCAAGGCTGGCGGGTCAGTGCGGCTCGGCGGTAACAAGGGCCGGGGCGGGCTGGGACCGGCGGAGCTACAGCCGGCGGAGCTGGGGCTGGCGGAGCGGGGACCGACGGAGCTGGGGCTGGCTTGAGCGGGGCAACGGGGTGGACAGGCGCGGGGTCAGCGAGCACGGGGCCAGCAAGCACGAGGCCAGCGGGCGCAGCGCTGGTGAGCGTGGGGCTGGCGGGCGTGGGGCGACCTAGCGAGGGGCCGGCGAACTCGGAGCCAGCGGGCGCGAGACGGGCGGGCGCGGGGCCAGCAGGCGCAAGGCTAGCGGGCGCGGGGCTGGCGAGCGCAGGGGCCGGCGGGCGCGGGTCTGGCGAATGCGGGGCCAGCGGGCGCGGGGCGGGCTAACTCAGGGCCAGCGAGCGCGGGGCTGGCGATCGCGGGGCCAGCGAGCGCGGGGCTACGGGTGGCTAAGGGCGGCTAGCGACGGCCTGCTAGGTCTAGGACTAGGACTAGGGCGGAAGCGCGGGTGAGGGAGGAGGACCTAACCTGGCGTGATACCATCTTAGAGTAACGAAATTGACTAGAATGAGAGATACAATATGGTTTTGTGCCAAGGGGTTGTACTCTCTAAGAGTACACACAGTCATTAAGTCACAAGTTCTAACCACTGGGACAAGAAGGGATGTCATCAGGAGGGTTGGGCTCCATATATCCACCTTCCCCAGGGAAAGCCTCCTTAGTACCCTCCCTAAAGAGATAGAGAGGATCGACAGGGTTATACTAGTGCCACAACACAACCCCGCACTGGGATAGCGTGTACACCAGGAAATGAACCTCGGATGGCTCTGATACCAAGTCATTAAGTCACAAGTCCTAACCACTGGGACAAGAAGGGAAGTCATCAAGAGGGTTAGGCTCCATATATCCACCTTCCCCAGGGAAAGCCCCCCTAGTACCCTCCCTAGAGAGAGAGGGAGGATCGACAGGGTTATCCCAGTGCCACGACATGTACCTATTTAGCCTACAGTAACATATATGTTTGACACGTTCTCCCAAATTCGTTCCCGTTCCGTCCTTTGTAGCGCCGCCACCCTGCGTTCCCCCCTGCGATTTAGACTCACTGCCGCGATTCCGTTTCCCCTATCGCTCAGCAGTTTCCTATCGCCCCCCCAGATTTCGCCTCCGCCTCTCTAATTTTCGAATGTTTACACCTCCCCCCCCCCCCCCCCCTCCGCGATTTCGTCCCCAATTGTATCTGCCCCTTCGTTTTCCCGCATCTGCTGTTTGAATTTGACTTCCCCGATTTTGACGAAATAACAGTTGTCGTCACTCTCGTTGCCCAATCAGCATTTTTCCAACCTAACTCACACTGTAGCAGTCAACACATCTCAAGGAATGTGTACCGCGGCTTCAACATTGCCGCATAACCTATGATCAGCCCAGATTTATTCCCTTTATCGCCCATCTGTTAAAATTATATAAGTTATAATTTATATAGGCTTGGTAGGTTGTTACTGAACCTTTTCTGTAGAGGGTACAAACCCCTCCTTGTACTCCTCTCTCTTCCTAATCCAACTCTCTTTCCTCTCGACATTTTTCCTACTCTCCTAGCTAAACCCCGCCGCCACAACCATGGCGGCCTCCTTTCACTTCCTCCTAGCCTAGTGCTACTTTAACACCATCATCCAAATTGTGATGGCACATATGTCAAGATTATATAAGTTGTATATAATTGATAGGCTTGATAGTTGTTACTGAACCTTTCTGTAGAGGGTACAATCCCCTCCTTGTACCTCTCTCTCTTCCTAATCGACTCTCTTCTTTCTCGACACTTTTCTCCTCACCTTCCTAGATCTGCTTTCCTCCCGCCATTCCATGGCGGCCTTTCCTAGTATCTTAGCTTCCTAGCCAAGCTAGTGTCCTAAGCTTAAGAAGCTAGTGTCCTAAGTTTAAGATGGTATCAGAGCAGGAGGTCCTCCCTGCTGGACCGCCTACTCACGCTTCTCGCGCTGCCATGGCGCCCGTGTCATGCCGCTGGCCGCGTCGTGCCGCGGCCGTCTCGACGCGCTGGTGTGGCGTCGCGCTGTCGTGCCGTCGCTTCCGCCGCGCATTTCTCTCGTCACTGCCTTCCCGCCGTGGCGGCCATGCCGGCCTGTCATGGCGGCTTCGTCGTGCGGCCATCGCATCCTTGACTCCCTGTCGTGGCAGCGTCGATGCTTTGCCGTGGCAACGTCACCTTGCTGCCGTTGCAGCATCGGCGTGCCGCCACAGCGTCGACGCCGCGCTCTGGCGGCGTCGTCATGCTGCCGCGGCAGCGTCGATGGGCGGCAGCGGGCAGCACGCCGTCGTAACCGCCACCTGCCCGCCCTCCTGCCAGTAAGCGCCGCGCCACTCATGGCGCGTCGCTGAAGACTTGTCCCTTCCCCCCTGCGTCTTCCCTTCCTCCTGTCGCAGCTGCTGTCTTCTGCCCGGACGTTGTCACACCGCCGAGAGCCCTCAGCCGCGGCAGTCGCCGCCTGCCGTCAGCGACCTAGCCGCCTTGAGCCAGAGCTCCGCCGCTGCTTGTCGCTGAGCCGCCAGACGCCGTAGGCTGCCTCTCGCCCGGGGGTGTCAACGCTTAGCACGAGGGTCAGATACCCGGCTAAGCACGAGTTTGAGGGTGTGCGGGGTTAGGGGGTGTGTTGGGTGGGTGTGTGACTATCAAGCCTAGGGGGTGTGTCAAGATTATATAAGTTGTATATAATTGATAGGCTTGATAGTTGTTACTGAACCTTTCTGTAGAGGGTACAATCCCCTCCTTGTACCTCTCTCTCTTCCTAATCGACTCTCTTCTTTCTCGACACTTTTCTCCTCACCTTCCTAGATCTACTTTCCTCCCGCCATTCCATGGCGGCCTTTCCTAGTATCTTAGCTTCCTAGCCAAGCTAGTGTCCTAAGCTTAAGAAGCTAGTGTCCTAAGTTTAAGAACATATAGTCGCCACCCTTATTGATGGACTGTAGGATGTAACGCCTTCCACTGACTTCTACTCTACGGTCCCACCAATTCTAGATCCGGGTAATCATGTCCAATAATGCCCTTAATGTCATAATTATGCCCTTGGTTGTCTCTATGAATCCCTCGATATATCTCTTTTCCTCAATGGTTACATATATGCATTCCTGGTACGCCAGGCACAACTTATAGTGTTTATTGTTTTGTAGTCGCAGATACCTGTACTTATCAGCAGAACACCATTCCTCTGTACGTTCGCTCAGGAGTGGCTCGTACAGTTTGGGCGAGCTGACACGCTGGCGCATATCCCTCTGCATTTTATTTCCGCCCGCATCACTTGAGATCTCGTGCCCTCCTCCTACGGTATTCTACACGCTTCGTCCTGCACATCTCTCCCCTCATTCCACACCCTACATCCTCCTCGTACCAGTTCCTCCCAACCCGTTCTTGCACCACCTATTTCCGCGGCAGCACGCGCTTCTCCCCCTTGCTCCCCATCCGCCCTCCCCTCGTTGACCCTCGGACCTTCCGTGCCTCTCGCGCCGTCACCATGCTCGCCGCATCACCCGCTGCTACCTCGGCGCTCGCTGCCGCTCGTCAGGTGGCTTTGCCTTCCTTCGCCCCTCCTTCTCCTTCTGCGGCCCCCCTTCTCTCGCCCTCTCATCGTCGCATTCCCCCTTCTCTCGCCCTCTCATCGTCGCATTCCCCCTTCTCTCGCCCTCTCATCGTCGCATTCCCCCTTCTCTCGCCCTCTCATCGTCGCATTCCCCCTTCTCTCGCCCTCTCATCGTCGCATTCCCCCTTCTCTCGCCCTCTCATCGTCGCATTCCCCCTTCTCTCGCCCTCTCATCGTCGCATTCCCCCTTCTCTCGCCCTCTCATCGTCGCATTCCCCCTTCTCTCGCCCTCTCATCGTCGCATTCCCCCTTCTCTCGCCCTCTCATCGTCGCATTCCCCCTTCTCTCGCCCTCTCATCGTCGCATTCCCCCTCGGCGTTGCAGCCGTACTCTCCCCTCCCCTCGTTGCTCCAACGCTCCAACGCTCCTCTCCTCAGCCCTTAGTTTCCCGCCGGCTCTCGCCGTCATCGCCTCCTCGTCTTCTTCATGCCGCTCACTGCCTTCCCTCCGCCTTCCTCCCCCCCCTTGCGCGCCTGCGTCCTTCCCGCCCGCCTTCCGAATATCTCCCCTCCGCAGATCGCGTGTCCCCCGCAGCAAGCGGCCCAGCGGGAAGGCGCAAGGGCGTGCGCCTCAGGCTGGGTGACTGGCGCAAAGCTGAAGAGCGCGCACTCTCACGCTGCGCCGCACGGAGGGTTTTCCGCGCCCTCCTATCAGAGATTGCCACGTGGAGCTGCTCAACGAGGGGGGCATGTAGTTTGCTCTGCGGGTGCTCCGCCCTCTTTTGGGCGGCAGATGCTGGTGAGGGGAAGGGGAGTTGAAGGGGGGGGATGGGGGGGGAGATGGGGGGATGGTCTGATAAGGTGCATGGACATGCGCCGCGCATTCACAGCCCCTCCAATCCCCCCCGGCCTCCCCGATTCCCTCCCTTCACGTCGCATCCCTCTCCCCTTCACCTACCCTCTCCGCCCCGGGTGGCCGGTCTGCGCGGGTGCGTGGTGCGAGGCGGGCAGGTGATGGTGCCGCCGCACCCGCTCATCAAGCACTGGATCGCCATCCTGCGCAACGCCACCTCGCCGCCGCCCATCTTCCGTGAGTCAACGCCCCCATCTTCCGTGAGTCAACGTCCGTCAACGCTAGTCCATGCTAGTCAATGACAGTCCAGGTCTAAGGCAGTGTGCTAGTGCCAGGCAAGGACGTGCTGTAACGCCCGTGCCGTGCCAGGGGGCCCGTGCCATTTGAGCTCCCATGCAACAAGTCTCACATGCTGCAACGATGCATGCCCATGCCCTCCTTGTATTCACGTGCCGCGCTTGCAGGTGCCGCATTGGCCGAGCTTGGTCGCAACATTGCATACGAGGCAACCCGTGATTGGCTGGTGAGGCAACTGTGATTGGTTGGTGAGGCGGCAGTGAGTTTCCAGCTGCCCGTGCCATTCCGCCACCCCAGCCAGCCAGTCCACCCACTCAGCCTTTTTGCTCGCTGCCTTCCTGCCGCCTCCCCTCTGCGCCCTGACTCGCCCTCTGCGCCCTGACTCGCCCTCTGCGCCCTGACTCGCCCTCTGCGCGTCCAACTCCAACTCGCTTTCCCCCAACTCCCCCTTTCCTTTCCTCCAACTCCCCCTTTCCTTTCCCCCAACTCCCCCTTTCCTTTCCCCCAACTCCCCCTTTCCTTTCCTCCAACTCCCCCTTTCCTTTCCCCCAACTCCCCCTTTCCTTTCCCCCAACTCCCCCTTTCCTTTCCCCCAACTCCCCCTTTCCTTTCCCCCAACTCCCCCTTTCCTTTCCCCCAACTCCCCCTTTCCTTTCCCCCAACTCCCCCTTTCCTTTCCCCCAACTCCCCCTTTCCTTTCCCCCAACTCCCCCTTTCCTTTCCCGCCCGCCCGGCAGCCCATGGTTCAGGGCGAGGTGGCCACGCCATGCGGGGTGGCGGAGGTGGAGGCGGTGGACCCCTCGCAGCCAATCGCGGTGAGCCACGTGGCGCGTAGGGGTTGGGCGGTGTTGAGCGGTTGTTCAGCTGAGCGTGGTGGTTCATCCTAAGAACAGCCTGCATGCGCCGTGCACCAGTGTGCATGTGCTTGACCCACTGGGCAGTGCTTGACCCACTGGGCAATACTGCTCGTCGTCACATGAACACCAAGCATGCAACACCGCTGTAATATCGAAGCCATGCATGTGTGTGCTGCTCCCTGTGTGCGCTGCTCCCTGTGTGTGCTGCTCCCTGTGTGTGCTGCTCCCTGTGTGCGCTGCTCCCTGCGTGGCTGGTCAGATCATCCCGGTGCTGAGGGCGGGGGCCGTGATGACGGAGCAGATGGGGCCAGTCATCCCGCACACCGTCACCTACCACCTCGGTGGGTCACCAATGCCGTGTGTGCATCATATGCAGTCTCGGAATGATCACCCAGCCATGAATACTCATCGCGACAATACATTGGGTTTGTGCACTTGTGGGCGCTTTGTTAAGCACGTGCCACATGCCATGCGCACGTTCATTTGCATGCGTGCCATCGCCGCACACCATGTGCCATCGCCACACACCATGTGCCATCGCCACACACCATGTGCCATCGCCACACACCATGTGCCATCGCCCCACGCCACATGTCATTGCCACACACCGTGTGCCAACCATCCCTCTCGCCCCTTGACCAGGCTATGCTCGTGACGAGACCACTCTCGAGCCAACACTCTACCTCAACAAGTCAGTTCCACGCCACCCCTCTCCACCCCTCTCCTTGCGCCCACAACTCTTTCCGTCCTAAAGCCCCTTCTCTCGCCATGGTGCATATCATCTAACATCTATCATCTATCATCTATCATCTATCATCTATCATGTATCATCTATCACCTATCATCTATCATCCATCATCTATCATCTAACATCTATCATCTATCATCTATCATCTATCATCTATCATCTATCATCTATCATCTATCATCTATCATCTATCATTTATCATCTAACATCTATCATCTATCATCTCTCATCTATCATCTATCATCCATCATCCATCATCTATCATCTATCATCTATCATCCATCATCCATCATCTATCATCTATCATCTATCATCCATCATCTATCATCTATCATCTATCATCTATCATCCATCATCTATCATCTATCATCTATCATCTATCATCCATCATCCATCATCTATCATCTATCATCTATCATCTATCATCTATCATCCATCATCTATCATCTATCATCTATCATCCATCATCTATCATCTATCATCTAACATCCCATCCATCCCGTTCCATGGCCCCCTCACCTCGCTCCCATCCCCTCTCTCCTCTCCCCCCTCTTTCCTCTCCCCCCTCTCTCCTCTCCCCCCTCTCTCCTCTCACCCGCGCCCTGTATGCGCCACCAGGCTGCCCGAGTCTTTTGCCCCCACGGCACGCCTCATCATAGTGGATGCCATGCTGGCCACGGGTGAGATGCCATGCTGGCCACGGGTGATAGGGTTGCGGGTGAGAGGCGTGGTGGGCGGGGGTTAGGCATGGGTGAGGCATGGGTGAGGCATGGGTGAGGCATGGGTGAGGCATGGGTGAGGCATGGGTGAGGCATGGGTGAGGCAGGGGGCTGCGGCAAGGAGCGACATGGGCGAGCATGCTATGGCCGCTGGTAGGCAGTGTGTGCTGCTTTCGCCTCTGAGGAGATGCTGGGCGAATGGTAACATGTGGTGGGCGAATGGTAACATGTGGTGGGCGAACGGTAACATGTGGTGGGCGAATGTTAACATGTGGTGGGCGAATGTTAACATGTGGTGGGCGAATGGTAACATGTGGTGGGCGAATGTTAACATGTGGTGGGCGAATGGTAACATGTGGTGGGCGAATGTTAACATGTGGTGGGCGAATGTTAACATGTGGTGGGCGAATGGTAACATGTGGTGTGGGCTCGCATACCTTGTATGTTGATACCCTGTGCTCGCTTTTGTTGGCTCATTCCAACCCACTGTCAACGTACATCTACTGCTCATGCCATGCCTTGGGGCCTGTCTCGTGCCATCATGCCATCATGCCAACATGCCATCATGCCATCCCACCCCATCCCATGCCATGCCATCCCATGCCATGCCATCCCATGCCATGCCATGCCATGCATGGGTGCAGGCGGCACCATCATGGCAACCATGGACGAGGTGGTCAAGCGCGGTGCCAACCCCAATAACATCCGCGTGGTAATGTGCCTCCCGGTGCTGCATGCCATGTGCTGCCATTGTAGCATGCCATGTACTGCCATTGTAACATGCCATGTGCTGCCTTTGTAGCATGCCATGCGCTGCCATTGTAGCATGCCATGCGCTGCCATTGTAGCACCCCATGCGCTGCCATTGTAGCATGACATGCGCTGCCATTGTAACATGCCATGTGCTGCCATCGCAGCATGCCATGTCTCCTGCCAGCCTGGGTGCCATGTCCGATGCCAGCCTGGGTGCCATGTCCGATGCCAGCCTGGGTGCCATGTCCGATGCCACCTCCCCTCACGCACACAATCGCCCTTTCCGATGTCAACCCCCTCGCTCGTGTTTGCTGCCACGCCACCAGATATCGGCCATAGTGGCCTCTCCCGCACTCAAGCGCCTGAGCGAGAAGTACAAAGGGTGAGAGCGAGAGAGACTGTGCAAGGGGTGGACTGTGCAGGATAGATGCGAAGCGATGGTTGCCCCCCCTGGCATCACACTCAACCATCCACAGCAGTTTGTTCGTTCCTGTTTCCGCCCTCCCCATGCCCATGTGCTCTCCCCAGGCGAACATGCTGTGCTTGTTGCCCACTCATGCATGTTGGCCACTCATGCTTGTTGGCCACTCGTGCATGTTGGCCACTCATGCATGTTGGCCACTCGTGCATGTTGGCCACTCATGCATGTTGCCCACTCGTGCATGTTGGCCACTCATGCATGTTGGCCACTCATGCATGCTGGCCACTCATGCATGTTGGCCACTCATGCATGTTGCCCACTCGTGCATGTTGCCTCCTGTTGCCCCCTGCTACCCGTGCTACCACCCCAACAGGCTGCGTGTGTACACGGGGATGATCGATGCCGACGTCAACGCCCAAGGGTATGCCCGCCACACCTTATCTCTACCCCTCTCTGACCACCACGCCTGCTCCCCTGTGCGTTGATCCCACGCATGCGGCACCTCTTGCACTCATCCACTCCCTCCGCCACCATGCTCTCCCACCCCCATCCCACCATTCCCGGCCTGGCATGGCAGGTTCATCGTACCTGGACTTGGGGATGCTGGAGACAGGAGTTACGGCACCTTGTAGCGGCAAGGCAAGGCCCCTCCGTGGCAGGAGCATGCAAGTGCTGAAGAACCTTTCAAGGATTCAAGCCACACTTGTAGTTTCCACTTTCCTTCTTTGCGCGATTGGTTTGGTTACTAGGCTCTTGTCTCGAGGCCTTATTCAGACATAGCTGTCCATAGGTGTTTGTTCAAACAAGGCACATGGCATGGCACAGTCCATGCTTGAAATAATACACAGAGCAGCTGCAACTGCCAGAGCAGCGCACCATGCAGCAAAGGCAAGTAGGGAGTGTGTGTTCAGCAGAGGCATGAAAGGTGTTAATTTCCTGGCGGCAGGCAGGGCAGGCGTTGAGCCTGTGGTTCACATGTGTGACTATGCAACTGGTTGCAGCGCAGCCATGTCCTTCTTGATGGCGAAGATGGCGTTCAGCACGTCCTCCACCACCTGGGGGCATTGGGGGGGGAGAGGGGGGCATTGGGGGGGCATTGGGGGGGGAGAGGGGGGCATTGGGGGGGCATTGTGGGGGCATTGTGGGGGCATTGGGGGAGCATTGGGGGGGCATTGGGGGAGCATTGGGGGGGGGGGCATTGGGGGGGCATTGGGGGGGGAGGGAATGAGAGAGATGAGAGCAGGAAGAGAGAGAGGCGGGCGCAAGAAGTGGGATGATGGCAACGCAGCGAGCCACAGGCCCACAGCAGCCCATGGCGGCCCCAGCAGTCTGCGTGCGACTGCTGAGGAGCAGACATAGAAAGGGGTGGATGCCTGGAGAGCAGGCGCGCATGAGTGCAAGGCCGCCATAAGTTTAAAGGCATGCATGCACACACAGCCGCGAGGCAGCGCTAAGGCAGTGCTGTGAGCGGCACAGCCGTCACGAGCAGGTGTGGGGCGCACCTTGTCGGGAGTGGAGGCCCCCGAAGTGACGCCGATACGGATGGGGCCGGGCGGCAGGAAGCCCTCCGTCTCCTTCAGCTCGCCGTAGTACAGCTTGTGCATGATGCGGTTGCCGGGGCCGATGCGCGTCGGCTCGTCCACCCAGTACGACGCGATGCCCTTGTGTTCCGCAATCTCCTGCAGGTGCGAGGTGTTGCTGCTGTTGAGCCCGCCCACGACGAGCATGAGGTCCATGGGGCGCTCCACCAGCGCGTACATGGCGTCCTGCCGCTCCTGCGTGGCGTCGCAGATGGTGTTGAAGCTCATGAAGTGCTCGTTCACGCTCGTCGCACCAAACTTCTGCATCATCGTGCGCTCCAGCAGCTTGCCTGCCACGCCGCATGGGGGCCATGTGGGGGGGGGGAAGGACGGCAAGGGACGAGAGGGAGCAACGAGAGCAATGAGAGTGCTGGTTCAGGTAGCGCTGAGTGCTGTTGCACCACAGGCGCTCGTGAGGAGGCGTGGGGGAAGCACAGGACGAGCAGGGAATGATCAGAGAGGCATGAGACTGCCAAGCGAGTGAAGGGACACGGCAATGAGCTAGGGTGCATGACCAACTACGGGCATGTGGTCCAGTCCTCCTCCTCTCCACCATCCCAGCCGCCGCCACCGGTGCAGGGTGGCGTCTCACCGATCATTTCGGTTTCACCCTTGAGCATGGTGGTCTGGTTGGCGATGCCCAGCTTCTCCAGGTCGCGGTCCGGGTCAAAGCCCTTGGACACCGCCTTGGCAAACTTCTGAGCGCGCGCAGGCCGAGCAGGGGGGGGAGGGGCGCGAGGTGGGCACGAGTGAGGGGGAGACGCAGAGCACCGGGATGGCACGGCATGGTGCAGAAAGGATGGCGGGGACGAGAGCAGCAACGTGCACGGATGGGCGCGGCAAGGAGGGTGGGCGCGGCAAGGAGGGTGGGCGCAGCAAGGAGGGTGGGCGCGGCAAGGAGGGTGGGCGCGGCAAGGAGGGTGGGCGTGGCAAGGAGGGTGGGCGCGGCAAGGAGGGTGGGCGCGGAACGGACAACTCGCCTGCAGGAACTCTTCGCGCGTGCCACTGGAGCCGTCGAGCTTGCCGCCCAGAATGTAGTCGCACACATAGTGCGCCTGGCGGAGCGGGAGCAGCCACGAGGGGGAGAAAACAGCAGACCAGTGTCTCGACTCCGCACTGTGGGAGCACAGAACAGAGCTGGCGCTCGTTGGTGGGACCAGGGTGATGGCACAGCGCGCAGTGCAAATACGTGCTCTCCAACACGACTTGTACGCCTACGCGCCTACAGCCACCGCCTTATCCACTGTGAACCCTTGCTATCGTAGTTCCGTGCCTCTCCTGACAACCTTTGCCACCATACGCGCTGCATGCCTTTCATCCCCCCTCCGCACCTCCTGCACCTCCTGCGCGCCCTGCATGCCCTGCATGCCCTGCACGCCGTGCAGGGCGGCGCCATACCTCCTTCATGTCCTTGACGACGATGTAGGTGCCGGCGTACGAGGCGGTGGCGACGGTCTCCTCATGCGCGTACTTGCCGTGGATCACCGACGTGAACTGCCCGCGCTTGTGCTTGTCCACCGTGTCCCACACCTGCCGCCCACACGAGGGATGGAGAGGACACATGGACGAGGCGAGGGCATGAAAGGGCCTGGGATATAAGTGTCCAAATGGATATAAGTGTCCAAAGGGATATAAGTGTCCGAAGGGATATAAGTGTCCAAAGGGATATAAGTGTCCAAAGGGATATAAGTGTCCAAAGGGATATAAGTGTCCAAAGGGATATAAGTGTCCAAAGGGATATAAGTGTCCAAAGGGATATAAGCGTCCAAAGGGATATAAGTGTCCAAAGGGATATAAGTGTCCAAAGGGATATAAGTGTCCAAAGGGATATAAGCGTCCAAAGGGAGCGCCTGCATGTCTCTACCTTCCTCTCCCCTGGCCCCGCGGCCTTTCCCACTCCGCCCGTCCTCCCATCCACCTCCTTTCTCTCCCATTCCCTCGTCCCCCTCTCCGCTGCCATTGAAAAGCTCGTGCAGGGGGGGCGCACCTTGGAGACCCAGGGGCAGGTGGTGTCGACCATCTGCACGTTCTTGTCGTGGAACATGGTCACCTCCTGCAGCGACGCGCCGAACGCCGGCAGCACCACCACGTTGTCGTCCGCCACCACGCTGAAGTCCTTGCTGCCGTCGCCGCGCGTCTCGATGAAGCTCATCCCCATGCTCTCCATTTTCTGCCGCGCGCACCAACACACAGCATGAGTCGCCACCACAACGCATGCGCTACTGCGAATGGAACAGGAATAAAAGGTACGACTTTAGAAAACTGGAGGGGGGCTAAGCAAGCCGAACGGCAATCGTCGCCGTCTCGGGGAACGGCACTAACGACGGGGAGGGCGCATTGGCACGCACGTCGTTGACGGTGGGGTTGTGGATGATCTCGTTGGTCACCCAGATCTTCTGGTCGGGGAACTGCTTGCGCGCCTCGTACGCCATCTGCACAGCGCGCTCCACGCCCCAGCAGAAGCCCAGCGACTCGGCGAGCATCACGGTGACGTCGCCCCACGTGTACTCGTTGTTGTTCTCGCGCAGGGTCTTCACCACGTCGCCTGCACGCAGGAATCAAAGCTACTGAGAGCAGACACGCCACGACTAAGGGCTTGAGCAGTCGCTTCAAGGGCTAAACGAGAGAAAAATCCCTGGACGACCCGAAATTCCTACGCCTACCCATTCTTACGCAAGAACTATCTCTCCACTGCACGAATTCTCAGAGGCTAGATAAATATCCCCATTTTGAATGCTGGGTCTCTTTTATGCTGGGTTTTTTCTGATGCTGGGTCTCTTTTATGGATGGTAGCGTCCTTTGAACTCACTCGTGTACTCCTGCTCCATCCGCTCCAGCATCTCCTTCTTGTACCCGAACCCGCTGCGGTTGTAGTTGTCGCTCTTATTCAACGCGCGGCGGAATGCGCGGCCATCGACGGCCACCTCGCTCTCCTCGCCGCCATGGCACCTGATTCCAGCTGGAAGGCGCTTCGCTCCCGCAGTTAGGCTCGGCCTGGACATCGGCCCAGCTGCGAAGCTGGATCGAGACGAATAGGCCGATGCAAGGACTGCGGATTGTGCGGGAGCGGCAGCCATGGCGATACGCGCAGCGGCGGCAGACACGGCAGCCATGGATGCGTCCAGAGGAGGAAGGGAGGTGGAATGGGAAAAGCAGGCTCGAAAACTGAGTGGAGCGTAAAGGAAACCCTGGGACAATCACAACCACAATCCCAAGGGCGGGAGCTTCGCTCGCTTGTCGGTGTTGCGAAAGCAGTCAGCAAGGACGAAGGCAATGCGAAGACAAGTTCTCACTGATAGCAGTTACAAGGTGCCTGTCTTATCTTTTCGATGAGGAATCGGTTTCGCGAATAGTGACTGGCTGTTTCCCAAGGAATGTGGAAAAGGAAGAACAGGCAGCCAATCGAAGACAAGGATAGAATGACAGAGCATGAATGTGGTCAACCAAAATTTCACCACAGATGCCTTCACAATGACCAAGGGAGGTTGTTCCCGTTTCTGAGGGCCCTCGAAATCCCTTATGTACACCATGCTTCTGGAATCTGGATACCTTGTTCATTTCAACATTTCAGTTCGGTATATTTTTACGCACGGAACGTGCGGTTCAATAAGGGAACATAATGCACCTCTACACTTTACCGTAACGGCTACAGCTGGGGAGCTCACCGTTCAAACGGTGCTCTCAGCGAACCACCTGGTTTGGCGCCTGGTGCGGCCCCAACGATTCCCAAAGGACTGTCCAACGTGGCCCGAAATTCGCCATTCGATTCGCACATTCGCTGCGACACGATGCGATGGGTGCGTTTGGGGGGGGCCTTGAGGCCAGCTAGCGAGAGCTCTTCGCAGTACAAAAGGGGGTGGAGCGAGCTTCACAAGGTGTGTTGCTTTGCAGAACCATCGCATTGCGACGAGATACTCACTTGAGCGACGAACGACTTATTTGCGATCTGACTACTTGCTCTCTATACGATACTTGCGACTATTGGAATTTCACGAGCGACAAGGAATTGAGGCTTCAGTCAACCCGTTGACGACCACCACTCGCCGCTACCCACTCTTCCCTCCCAGCCCCTCCTTTCCGCTTCGTCTTGTCGGTCACCGCTTTTCGCATCCGTGTTGTCGTCCATTACTCTCTTCGAATCGCATATTTGGAATTCACACGCTTTTTGGTTTCCTTGTCGTGCAGTCCCGTCCTCGTTCGCCCTGTTTGCCCTCCGCCTCCCTTCCCTCTCCTTTTTTCCCTCCCCTTCGCCCTCTGTGCGTTGTCATTCTCACCCCCTCCCCCCAAGCGCGCCATGGACAAGTTCACGATGATCATCGAAACGCCCCCGAGGGCCGTCGGCAGCACCATCGCCACCGGCTCCAGCCACCAGAAGCGCCACGCCCTCGGCACTCCCAATGCGGACCGCGGCACGCCCGCGTCCGCGAAGAGGGCGCTCAAGCTCTCCACCCCGCGCACACCGTCGCAGGTATTCCGCGCACCTTGCGACCCCTTGGCCTCGTCGCATGGTTTGCGCCATTCTCCGTCAATCATCGCGGCTAACGCGGTGACCTTCGCTTAGACGACTCAAATTCGGCGAGAAGCATTTACTCTCCTGCTTCGCGTCAAAGTCATGATCGAGCAGCGCACTCAGCACGCATTGCGACTGACATGGCTTGGGTTGTCCGTGGCAGGCGGACCGCTTCATCCCCAACCGCGGCGCCATGGACCTCGACATGGCGCGCTTCAACATGGCCCGTGACGTCAGCACCAGCAGCGGCGCGAGGGAGAACAGCACGTCGCACGAAGTCACCTCGCCCAACGCGGTAAGCCCCCTCGCGCTCATTCGCCGCATAGCTCCCTGATTCCTCGTCACGTATTGATTCTTCTGCTTCCCCGCCACTCCTCAGCATTCCCCCGCGCCCCATCTGCCCTCATTCTCTTTCTTCTCTCCCCCCAACCGTCTCCTCCCTTCGCTCCCCTCCCCCCAGGCGCAGTACCGGAAGCAGCTGGCGGAGAATCTCCTCCGCGACAGCCCTTCCGCCAACACCACCCCCTCCGCCCGCCCCCGCGGGGCCAAGATCCTTTCCTTCAAGCCCGCGCGCTCCCCCTCCGCCGATTCCTCCGACTTCCCCACCCGCGGGGCGCTCTTCTCCCCCGCCGATTCCGCCTGCGCGAGCGTCGGCAAGCGCAAGGCGTTCCGGTACGTCCCCCAGGCGGCGGAGCGCATTTTGGACGCGCCGGACCTGGTGGACGACTACTACCTGAACTTGCTGGCGTGGAGCAGCAGCAACGTGGTGGCGCTGGCGCTCGGCGCGTCCGTGTACCTGTGGGACGCCGCCACCGGCGGCATCGAGGAGCTGCTGCACGTCGGCGGGGACGACGCCGACGAGGCCGCGGGCAGCGGCGAGTACGTGAGCAGCGTGGCGTGGGCGGCGGACGGCAAGCACCTGGCGGTGGGGCTGAGCGGCTCCGAGGTGCAGGTGTGGGACAGCCAGCGCCTCAAGCAGGTGCGCGCGCTCAAGGGGCACGCGGGGCGCGTGGGCGCCATGGACTGGAACGGCGCCACGCTCTCCACGGGCGGGCGCGACGGCGCCATCCTCAACCACGACGTGCGCATGCGGCACCACGTCACCGCGCGCCTCACAGGCCACGAGCTGGAGGTGTGCGGGCTCAAGTGGTCGCCATCGGGGCGGCAGCTGGCGAGCGGCGGCAACGACAACCTGCTGCACATCTGGGACGCCGCCGCCATGGCGCCCGCCGCCGCCGCCTCCGCCCTCTCCTCGTCCGCGCGTGTGGCGAGCGGCAACGCGCCGTGGCTGCACCGGCTGGACCAGCACCAGGCGGCCGTCAAGGCGCTCGCCTGGTGCCCCTTCCAGGCCAACCTGCTGGCCTCGGGCGGCGGCTCGGCCGACCGAACCATCAAGCTGTGGAACACGCAGACGGGGGCGTGCGAGCGCAGCGTGGACACGGAGTCGCAGGTGTGCGCGCTGCAGTGGAGCCAGCACGACAGGGAGCTCCTCAGCTCGCACGGGTACAGCCGCAACCAGCTGTGCCTGTGGCGCTATCCCTCCATGACCAAGGTCGCCGAGCTCCACGGCCACTCCGCCCGCGTGCTGCACCTCGCGCAGAGCCCCGACGGCGCCACCGTCGCCTCCGCTGCCGCCGACGAGACGCTGCGCTTTTGGAAGGCTTTCGGCGGACCCAAGGGGGAGGAGAGCAGCAAGGGCGGGTGCAAGGGCAGCGGCAGCGGCAGCCTTGAGCGCGGATTCAGCAGCCGCAGCATGAGCATCAGGTGAATGGGGCTCAGCACTTAGGTGGCAGCACCAGCAACAGTGGCAGCTTAGGTGGCAGCACCAGCAACAGTGGCAGCTTAGGTGGCAGCACCAGCAACAGTGGCAGCTTAGGTGGCAGCACCAGCAACAGTGGCAGCACCAGCAACAGTGGCAGACCAGCAACAGTGGCAGCACCAGATTCAGTGGCAGCACCAGCAACAGTGGCAGCACCAGATTCAGTGGCAGCACCAGCAGCACATAAGTGCTTGGAGCTTTCACATGGTAGAGTTGTATGGCCAGGGCATGGCTGGCAGCAAGCACAAGACACATAGCGCAGGCTGCATGGCAAACACACACCACACTAGAGTGGTCGTGCACCGCATTGCACTGCACTGCAGGGGTACAGTCACCTCCCATTGATCCGCCCCTCGGTGTCATTGTTTGTACATACGTATCACTAACCACTTATCGAAATTAATACGAATGGAGGTACAGGTCATATGCCCTGAGAGCCCCGGGGGCGACGCGAGAGATTTCGCTTACAACGAATATGGGCCGTACGGTAGGGGCAACGTGGACTATCGGGTTTTCCCAGGAAATGGGGAGTTGTTTTTTGTGTACTGTGCATGGGCGGCTTGTCTGGCATATGCAGCGATTGAGTAGACGTCGCAGCGTCGCAAGCCTTTGCGCGAGTGTATCAACTCTGCGTTACAACAGAATGTTCAAACTCATGCGTCATGTCACAATCATGCTGTGTTATTTGGCAACAAACAGATTTGCCTCGACAAAGACAAGACTCGATAGAAGTCCATCCCGCAAAATAAGACTCAAGCCGAAAACCATACTTACGAAGACGAAAACTACACACTTCACTGCAACACAGCACAAGCGTCTCGCCCTTAACGTCATACGGAGAGCACATTGTCTCTCGGTCCTCGACTCGCACGCGCCATACCCGAAGTCGCCATTGAACCGCCTATTAATGCACGGAAATTAAGCGCCTACTATCCGCGATAGGTAGCGGCATGCGCGCCAAAAGTCATCCACTCGCCAGCGTCAGGGTATCCGGTCATGACGGCTGTGGCTCCACGGACATGATTGAGGTACCCTTCCTCCGCCGCGCCGGGCGCAGCGTTCGTGTCCAGGCGGGGGGATGCGCGCTCCAGGCGATCAATAACCGAAGGTTCGCGGATGTCAAACAAGACGCGTAGATCGCGGGGCGCCAATCCAATTGACTTTGCGTAGCCAATCAGCATTTCTGTCGCCATGCGCGACAGATTGCGACGGTTCCGCTCTGAGTCTTGTGCAGCCGGGGAGGGAGGCGCATCCGCCCACCAAGCGTCCCGCTTGGCCAGGCCAAGCGGCTCGACCTGAAGCGGATCCACCCCGGTCGGCTCGCTCGTTTCGTCGTTACGCTCGGCGGTGACGAAGCGAGCGGCTGAAATCATGTCGCTCGGCCCGAACGGCAGGGCTCTCATGAGCTGCTGCACCGCCTCGATGTCGTCCTCTAGCCGGGGCTCCTGCTCTTCAGATGTGGCACCGAGGAGAGGTAGCAGCGGCTGCCAGCTGGCTGGCAGCATTTGTCAGAAACCCAGCCACTAACCACTGGGTTAAAAGGGCTTGTTGAATAGCGGGTAAGTGCGCCCATAACCCCCCAGGCTCTGCACCTGTGGCCCTTCCCCGAGGATCTCAAGGGCACCCCCAGCGGGTCACTCAACACCCCCCCCCCCCGCTGGGATAGGTGGAAGACACGAGCGCCTCTGCAGCGCTGGCACTGGGAGTTGAACCCAAGACCTTTGGCTCTGATACCATGTCAGAAACCCAGCCACTAACCACTGGGTTAAAAGGGCTTGTTGAATAGCGGGTAAGTGCGCCCATAACCCCCCAGGCTCTGCACCTGTGGCCCTTCCCCGAGGATCTCAAGGGCACCCCCAGCGGGTCACTCAACAGCATTCGCGTCCTCCAGAAACACTTATGGATGGTCGCGGTTTCCAGCCCAAGGCACGCTTCCGACACCCAGGTAACCACCTGCCACATTTCCGGCTTCCACTTCTGAACGGCGGCGACGGTCACGCCAGGTATCTGCCACTGTGCGAGAACAGCTTGAAGCAACTCGACTTTGTAACGTGCCTTCAGAGCTGCGATGAGGCCCTGATCCAGAGGCTGTGTGAACGGTGTCGTGTTCGGCGGCAAGTAAACGAGGCGCACGTGCGACAGCGCCCGTGTCCGGAAGCCGCAGATGTCAGCTGACGTGGCGAGTGGGGTCTGGAGCAAGTGACTCGAAGCGTTATCTAGCATGACGACGATGCGTCTTCCTTCCGCCAGGCAGCACGCGTTGATATGTTAAAAAAAAGCCGTAAAGACCTGCGAGGGGCATATGGGATGAAGTTCATGCAAGTTATATACGTTCGCTCGACTCATTTTGCATCGGACAGAACACGGCACATTACAAGGTACACATTCAAGACGACGCACACACCTCTGCAGTCATCCATCCCGAGGTGTTCGCGCGCCAGTAGCAGTACTTCGAAGGGTCAAACTTTTGCTTTGCGAAACAACGGGGCCGTTCAAATTTGTCAATGATGAGCGGCTTGAACAGTTTCGAGCCGTCCGCGTTTACCAGCAGCGCGACTGTAAGTCGATCCTTGCAAACCTTCTTCCCCGGGGTAGGATCGATGCAGAAAGTGTGGTCGGGTAGGAGACTGTAGTAGACACAGGTCTCGTCGAAGTTAAAGAGGTTCTCTGGGGTGAGGCCAAGCTGGCCGCGCAGCCTCAGAAAATGCAGTTGCGCGGTCAGCGCGGCGCCCTCGTCGGCAGACCTCGCCTCGCCGCTCATCTTACGCCACTTGAATCCCATTCGGCGCAATGCTTTCTGAACCCATCCAACAGAAGCTTTGAAGTCGCTAGGGACGTTGCACTCGGGTGCTAGCAGAATAGCGCGCTGCTGGATTAGAGCGGTCGACACTGGCAAGCCAGCACCGTTTGTGCTTTTCAGCCAGCTCTTAAGTCGAGCTTCGAGTAAAGGCCAGTGTGGGCTTCGCAATCTTTTGAACTTGGCGCTATCAGAATTAGAGTAGTGAATGATGATAGAGTGAGAGTACACACAGATATACCTAAGTGTTGTACCCTCTAAGAGATGACCCTATACAGTCTATACAAACATAACACATACACATGTTTGACACACCCCCTAGACTGCATAGGGGAATGTCCTAAACAAGCAGCTCAAGGCGGCACTACTAGTCCAACCTCTGAGACAAGGGTCTGAGAGACCAGTCAGAAGGGGTACAGACAAGGCAAGAACAAGAGCAGGGCGGCACTACTAGTCCAGCCACTGGGAGAGGACACAAGTCCAGTCTGAGTATACATATAAAGGACAGTACAAAGTCAAGGTCCTAGCAAATGAGAGGCTACAGGAACTAGACCAAGCTGTACACAGTGCCGCTGATGATCTTTAGGCGCAAGAACCTTCGTCAACATATCAGCCGTGTTGGCACCTGAGGCCAAGTGTACTACGCGAGCCTGACGTCGCTGCTGTAGCTCACGCAGGAGGAAGTACCGCAGCTGAATGTGCTTCGCTCTGCCCTCGAGTCGAGGCTCCTGACACAGGAGGATCATGGCCCTGTTGTCAGCGAACAGGACAGGGGCAGAGCTAGGCCTCTCACCTAAGTCAGTGAGCAAGAAGGTCAGCTAGCGGAGCTCCTGTGCCGCCATGGCACCGGCGTAGATCTCAGCCTCACAGCTGGACTGTGCAACAGACGAGGAGCGGGTAGCTCTCCACGAGACGGCACCTGAGCCAAGGCTGAAGCAGTAGCCCTCGGTAGACCTGAGGGTCTCAGCGTCGTCTGCCCACGAAGCGTCTGTGTGTCCAGTAAGGACCACTGGCCTGCGTCCTCCTAGCACTAACCCCATGCCCGATGTACTAGCAAGATAACGCAGAACCCTCTTAGCGGCAGACCAGTGCTGCGGTCGGTGTCTGCCTGTGGCCACAAAGCGAGCCAGGATGCTGAGAGGGTATGCGAGATCTGGGCGAGTGCAAGTCATCAGGTACATGAGGCAACCCACCAGCTCTGCGTAGGGGCCGCTGGGCTCTACCAACTCCTCAGACACTGGAGCGGAGAGTCAGTGGTCTACAGGCAGAGGGGTGGGCTGTGCAGAGGAGAACTGAAGGCTGAACCTCTGAAGGACCTGGCGCACCAAGTGTGACTGAGTCAGAGTGATGGTGCGCGATGCTCTGTCCCTGGAGATCTGCAAACCAAGGTAACGGCGCAGTTCTCCAAGGTCAGTGCACGTGTGCTCTGCCTTCACGGAGGCCAGTGCGTCCCTGTCTGCTGTGGCAAAGACCAGGTCGTCGACGTAAACAAGGATGTAGAACGGAGTCTGGCCAGCACGAACGAAGAGTGAAGGGTCTGCAGAAGACGGAAAGAACTGCAGGTCAGCAAGCGTAGCACGGAGAGTGTCGTGCCACTCACGGGGAGCCTGGCGCAGGCCGTAGATGGGGCGCCGCAGGAGCCACTGGGTCCCAGGAGGGAAGGTGCCAGTAAAGCCCTGAGGGCGACGCAAGTAGACCTGCTCGTGTAGGCTGCCCTGAAGGAAGGCAGTGGAGAAGTCGAGGGAGTGAAGCTCGTAGTCACGCTGAGCAGCTAGGTGTAACAGAACCCGAAGAGTAGTCATCTTCGGGGTCGGAGCGAAGGTCTGGAAGAAGTCCACCCCCTCACGCTGACTGAAGCCTCTAGCCACATAGCGCGCCTTGAACACAGGCGGCTCTCTAGGAGGGCGCTTCACCTTGAAGAGCCAGCGGCCATCGACTACGTTCACCTCAGGTGGGGGAACTGCGTCGACGAAGGTGCCGGTGGATCTCCAAGATGCCATCTCCTGCTCCATGGCAGCTATCCATTGCGAGGCCCAGGGTCCCGAAGTCGCCTCAGCGTAAGTGCGAGGGGTCGGGATGTCGAAAGCGTCTAGGTCACCCTCAGGGACTAGCAGCATGGAACAGAGATGGGGAGCAGCCTCGGACAGGAAAGCAAGCTCGAACTGGCGGTCCTCCAGGACGTCACTGCCAAGGGCAGGAGCACCCCCGACAGACGGAGGACAGGCAGGGTCAGAGACCAGAGCGGTGGCGTAGTCAAGACGGCGGGTAGAGGCGAAGTCAGCGACAGCAGCGACAAGAGCGTCAAGGCACGAGACCGGAACAGACGGGTCGGTAACGAGAGAGGCAAGGACCCGAGGAACAAGAGGACGCGCGTCACGAAGGTAGTCAGACAGCGGGGGGGTGCAACAGCAAGGGAGGACGGAGGAGAGGACGGCAGAAAGGGGAGGACGAGACGCGTGTGAACGAAGCAACATAGGGTGGGAGCGCAAGACAGGCGAGGCAGGACGAGCACGGGAGGGACGGTGGGACCAGACGTGCGACGGAGGAGTCGGGTCAGGAGACAGGGGAGGGGACACAGGAGGGGAACGAGGGGGGAGACAGGCCGGGGACGAGTCCGGCGGAGGGAAAACAGGGCCGTAGACAGGAAGAGGAGGAGACGGGCGGGGAGGAACAGACGCAGGGTCGGGGGACGGAAGGCCGAGCAGGCGAAGGGCTGACACCGGCGGGGACTGCTGCTGCGGCGGCACAACGGCGACACCTGGACCGCAAGCTGCTCCTCGGCTACCACCGGCACTCTCCACACCAGCATCCCCAGAGGGACCACCCCCAGGGCGGCCGGGACGAGCACCCCCCAGAGTCAGCGAACGGGTGCTGCGACGGCGGCGGCGGCGGCGACAACGACGGCTGCAGCGGCGGCAGAGGCGGTGGAGGAGGGGACTGGGGAGGGGACGCCAGGGGAGGGGCGGCCGGCGAGGACTGCACAGGAGGGCCACCAGAGTCAGAGGACTCCTCAACCGGGTCCACCGACGGAAGGGGGGTGACGTGGGACACACCAGAGGGGGCGGGACGGGGAGGAGGAGGAGGAGGGGCAGGGACTACCGGGGAAGGAGGGACCAGGAACAGGGGGGGGGTAACCGGGGGACCACGGTGGGGGAAGCGACGGTAGTAGGAGACGGACTCGTCAAAGGTGACGTCACGAGAGTGAAAGAAGCGGTGAGACGGCGGGTGGTAAAAGTGCCAGTCGGACGCGTCAAGGGGAAAACCGAGGAAGACGCAGGGAAGGGTGCGGGCAGTGAGCTTGTCCGTGCCGGAGGCACGAACGTGAGCAAGGCAGCCCCAGACGTGGAACGCAGACGCGTCACCAGGAGACCCAGTCCAAAGACGGGTCGGCGAAACCTGCGGCTGCTGAGGGTGCGGCCACAAGTTAAGCTGGTGAGAAGCGTAGCGCACAGGGAACGGCCACAGAAAATGGGGTGCACCGGCATGGATCATGGAGGTGCGAGCCACCTCCATGACCAAACCGATGCGTCGCTCAGCGACCCCATTCTGTTGTGGGGAGTCCGGTAGGGTGAACGTCTGGGTGATGCCCTCTGCACGACAAAAGCGACCAAGGACACCTGAGGCAAACTCGCCACCACGGTCTGAGTGAAGACGCAAGACAGGGAGACCGCGGTGGACACGCGCAGAGACAAGCCAGGGGATGAGAGCGCCAGGCACGTCGGCCTTGCGCTCCAGGGGAAAGACTGTGGTGTAACGGGTGAAGTCGTCGACAAGCACAAGGAAGTAGCGCTCTCGACGCGGCCCAGGGACGGGGGCGGGGCCCCAGACGTCCAAGTGCAGGGTCTGCAGCGGCGCGGCAGTAGGGGGAAACGAGGAGGAGTGAGGGGTATGGCGAAGCCGACCCTCGACACAAGGCGTGCAAGGTGGGGCTGGGGAGGAGGGAAACGCGGGGAGAGAACCTGGGAGACCAAGGACTAGACCGTGCTGGGACATGTGACGCAGACGCGGGAGCGCAGGGTGACCTAGGCGGTGGTGCCAAAGGAGGGTCGGGTGAGTGAGGGACCGACAGGAGCAGGCAGCAGCAACCTGGGTGAGTGCTCCAGCCGGGGGGGTCACGGTGTCCAGAGTGAACAGGCCGGACACCGGGTCCCGGGGGAACGTGGACAGGGGGGCACCAGTGGCGGCCTCGGTACAGACAGCATACCGCTCGTGACCAGGGAACGTAGTGGTGACGCCAAGGTCCTGGAGGCAGCCGACACCAACTAGGTTCCTGGAGAACGAGGGGATATGCAGACCTGTGAGAGTGCCCGAAGGAACCGCCGGACAGGGAAGGGTGGTGGAACTGCGGGCGACTACCGGACCGCCGGAGGGGTCAGCAAGAGAAACGGCAGCAGGAACAGGAAGCGGCGTCAGGGTGGTGGAGTCGCGGAAGAAACACCGAGAAGCGCCAGAGTCCAAGGTGAAGGAAAGCGAAGCAGAGGCGTCTGGCGACGGAACGACGGCGGAAGCACCAAGACTACACAAAGCAGGGGATCCTACGCCTGACGCAGCAGGGGAGGCTACGCTAGGCACACCTACACTAGGCAACAGTGAGTAATAAGCTGGAAGCACACTAGAGTCATCAGCATACATCACATGCAGAGCAGAAACAATGGCATCCATGTCCATATCAAAAATCTGAATCTTACGACTAAGCAAACTGTGCCAGTCCGGGAGGTCTGGCGACGGGCCGAAGCGCTGACGAAAGAGGTCGTCCAGGCGACGAAAACAACGGGGAGAGGAGTGACCGATCTTACCGCAAACAAAGCCGCGGCGAGGACCGGTCTGGATCTGGTACTGACAACGCCCGCCGCCAGAGCCACCACTCGGCACACCACCACGCGCCCGGCCACCGCCAGCGCCGGGCCACCCGGGCGGGAGGACACTCGTCTGCCGCGTCTGCGACGGCTGCTGCGGCTGCTGCAACTGCAGGGGCGGCGGCTCAGCTGAACTTGGCAGGGTCCCCTCGTCCGCTCCAGCACCAGACGACCCGACCCCACCACTACCCCCTCCCGCACCCCCGCCTCCGCCTCCGCCGCGCCCAACCTTGGGGCGGCGGCCCTTCCCCGAATGAAACTGCGCTGAGCAGCAGTCTCAGCCACTGCGGCAGAGCCGTCGGAGAAGGTACACTGAGCGGGGGCACAACCCTGAAAGATAGGGACCGGCACGACACCGCTTGCCTGGGCGATGGAGCGGTGACGGGTCTCTATCACAGTTAGGGTGTCTACAAAGTCAGTGAGGGTGAGGTCTGCGGGGTGAATGCTAAGGAAGCGGTCGCGGGCGGCAGCAAGGCGGTCAGGGAGGCGGGTGGCAAGCAGGTAGAGGGTAGAGGTAATGGGCGGCTGGTGGGCTCTAAGCTGTGCGTCAGTGCAGGCAGCGCGCCAGGTCTCATCTATCGAGCGCAGGTGGGCAGCGAGGTCAGAGACAGTAGGGAAAGATGCAAGGTCAGGAAAGAGCATGGGGAGGATCAGGCGACCCACCGAGGCAGCCGGAGGGGTGGAATAGCGCCGGATGACAGCATCTAAGTATGCGTGAGCAGTGGTGAGGGACCTAAAGCGAGGGCGCTCGTACGGGGGAAGGGCGTTGCTAATGGCAAGCTGGGCGACAGCATCGCGAGAAAGCCAGACAGAGCGCGCACGGGCAGTGGCAGCAGTAGACTCGCGCTCAGTGGGGGTGCAGTCAACGGGCAAAATAGCTGGGGGGTCTGGGCAGGGGAGTGTACCGTCAAGGTGTTCGGAAAGTGGTTCACCATCCTGCCGCTGGCCAGTGAGTTGGCGGCGGAGGTCGGCAAGCCACGCCTCGAACTCCAGAGGCTGGCCTTCAGCGTCGAAGCGAAGCTCCGCCGCCATCAGGAACAGTGCAGTGCGGTGCAGGGCAGTGCAGCAAGGTGGAGTGCGGTTGTCACAGGATCGAATGTCCCGAGGAAAGGTTTGCTCAATGTTGCACTATCAATCAATACAAGGTGCTTTTATACTTCCAAGATACATCAGGTAACCAGGTTTATCCTATCCAAAGGGAATAGACCCTTCTAGAAATAGAATCACCATGCGTATAGCCACGCAAGGCTATTGGCTTTAAGGGATTACGGCAGGATTACGCTAGATATAGCGCTCCAGTACATCTCGAGCCTGGTCGGTGATATAATCATAATAATAGGATAAACCCAAGGATAATGGAAAATGAGGAATAGGAAACCAAATGAGATGAGATAAAGACCAAATGAATCAGGAGTGAAAGAGGAATGAAATAGAAATGAAATATGGAAAGGGGAAATTGGTGTAACGGTGTCGTACTCTCACACTTCCCCCCCTCAAAGCTGGGTGGTAGACGTAACACCCTGCTTGACAAGGTAGTCACGAAAAGGACGATGGGCGTTACCCATGTCGAGTTCAGAGACGCAGCGTCAGGAGCATACTTGTAGGCAAACTCCAGGACGGGCAGATGCAAGTCGGAGTTGGAGATGTGAATGGTTGGAACAGTGAGCTGTAACATGCAGATGAGTGGCTATGTTCTCCGAGCTGTGCATGCTGTTACCCGCATCTGGTCCACGTATGAAGATCTCCAAGTGTTGGTGGTATGGCAGTCATGTCATAGTACTGCTTCTGTCGAGCTGGTCCATGCCTTAGTGTTGTCGCGAGTCGTACCCACTGGGCATCGGAGTGCTGCGGATTGGAGATCAGAATCACTAGTAGTAACCCTGTCCACCACGCGGTCTGCTAGTCACGCTGCCTTGAGTACAACAGCGCATGCAAAGTGCTGCTCAGCGTATCCCTTGTGTTCAGAACCATGCGAGGGGTTGGTACCATAAACGCGGAGCTGGTAACTTCCAGAATCGGCGCCAAGTAGTTTCCCTCGGTGGTTGCTCAAGCAAGGAATCTCAGCTGCGTAGATATCCGACAGTGATGGGTTAGGACAATTGGGAATATTAGGGGTATTCCCAAATAATCCTCTCCCGTTACCAAATAAGCATTGCTGATAGCCAATCCAGTATGACCTTATGCACGTCCAGTTTAGCACGGAGGCCATCGGTAGGCATCGGTGTCTGGCGCACATAATGGGATAGGTCTTCTGGTGCCATCATGTGTTGTCTCATTCTGTTGCTGTCCTTGAAGTAGCGATGATGTCGAAGATGTCTCAGCTACTCAGCATTAATGTTGAAGTCTGCTCCATTTCGGCAAACATGGGTGTTGTTGGAGATACGCGGAGTCCACTATCCGGAGTGGCTTCGGCGCTCCATTCCACGCCTATCTGCTTCCGTGGAGTTGGTGCTGGTGATGGATTGGTTGTGACGCAGGTTTTATGACTTTAAGGAAAGCCATAGGCCATGAGGACTTGTATACCGGTAGAGTACCGCGATCCTCCCATCCTCATAAGAGCAAATATCTTCTGCTCTTGAGGGTATATGGCATTGCCATAACTTTTGTTTCCTCGCATAGTGGTATCTCCTCCCCACTAGCTGGAAATCATAGTATTGTGCCTGGCCGGGACTTTACGATCCACTGGAATATAATCCAGCATTATCTCCATTGAGTGGAGAATCATCCATCAGGATTTGGTTGTGACTGTTGTGTCGAGTCTTCTGCTGCGGCGGCGGCGGCGGTTGCGACGACGGCGACGGCGGCAGCTGCTGCAGAGAATTCTCTCAACTCGTACCGGTTGAAGGAGAATCCATCAACTCCCTCATCCCAGTAGAGTTGTCCTGATGGGTGTAACAGGCGTAACTACCAGGAACACGTGCACATTAGTACACATGTGTTGCTCCATTGCTGCCGGTGATTGTTTCATTTGAGGGTATGAAGAGAAATTTGCTTCTCCCCTCAATGTATCCACGGGTAGCAATTCCTGGTATGCTCATCCGTGCCTCCGATGTACGGTCGGTAGAGCGCGTGATTGTGTTGTAGTAGTCCGCATCTCCCTCATTTGTTGACACCTCGTGTTGCTTGACGTTCTCCTGTATCGTCGAAGTTACGCTGATGCTTGTAACGCTTCGGCTTCTGGTAGAATCGCCTCCAATGCATGTGCCGTAGGGTCGCTAGTGAACGAGTACTTGCCGGATTAGAGGTTAATTACTCCTCAATCTGTCAAGCATCGTGACGTGCACGGAATTTTCTTCCACGCAGGTCATTAACACCTGGAATCGCGACGCATGATTGGTGTGTCGCCTCGTGAGGTTGATGTTGAGACTGCTCCAATCAATCACCTCGGATGGCTGAGATTCTTGATGAAGACGAATCGTTCAGCTCCTGTTACGAAGTAGTGTCTCGCTGGCCTTGACGAGACGGGTTCACTGCGTCGTCGTTGCGTGCGAAATCTGCTCCTTCGCAGCAACTTGAACTTGGGAGCATTGCAAGAGAAAACAGCTACTTCTCTGCAATCCCATAGGTTGTCGATCCAATTTTTGAGATGAAGTGACTCATGGATGGAGAACATGTCTTCACGCTGCTCTATTGTTTTTCCTGGGTAAAGATCTCGCTGTGTTGATGTCGATCCATTTTTAACGAAGATGACTTCGTCAAAATAACTCGATCGTTATCGACACCAGTCAGAAGATGCGTCGATTGTGCAGTCGCTGGTCACGAATGTTGTCTCCATGATGATGATTTCCCATAGTGTAGTCTCTGCTGTATTCGTGCCGTTGATTCCGCACCGATCCGACGATCCACGTTCTCCTGTCATTTTTCTGCATGCAGATATTACCAAGTAGGTAATACTCTGGCAGATTTCTGACTCCGCAGATGATTACCGCACCATATTCGTCACCAAATAGAGGAGTCCGAATTTGGTTGTGCAAATATTGTCAACGCTGTTGAAGGCGGCCCATTTCTGGTTCTGCGCGTCATTCTCTCTTCGTGCAGACGTCGCGCTCCATCTCGTCCGTTGAAGTAGAAGTCCATCCGACGGTCCAAACTCCAAGCGATCTGAGGATATTACTGAGACGTTCAGCAGCTTTCGGCGCCCGGGTTGACTCGTTTCCTGCAGCAATTCTCGGTCGTCGATGTCGGCTGTCGAACGATCGGACGCTCCGAAAACCTTCGCGGCTTGCGAGGTCCCGTTCCCATTCGCGCCGAAACGCAAACTCGCTCAGACGGATTTCGTTCTCGCCTCGGTCGATCTGAAGCGTCGAATCTCAATCGGACGGATGTCGTCGGTCGAACCTCCGCAGAATTCCGCGCAACTCCAAGTGTTGTCGCGATCTGCGAACTTCTCCGAATGTCGCAGGGAGTGTTCCGCCGGAACTGACGCGCTCGCCAGGTCGAGGCCGTTTGCCCCCGCGAAAAATCGGCACCGTCGATGCAGTCCATCGAACGGTCGGCGAGGCATCTCGCCTTCGAAGGGGACCCCAGGTGCAACTGCGAGAGGAACGTCGAAATTTAAATGAAAGTGCGTTGTACTTACAGGAATTGAAGTTTCGACTCCATCCTCCGCGTGCTCCTGGGGGCCCAGCGGTTAAGCGTTGAGCTGAACCCTTGGCTCTGATACCAAGTGTCACAGGATCGAATGTCCCGAGGAAAGGTTTGCTCAATGTTGCACTATCAATCAATACAAGGTGCTTTTATACTTCCAAGATACATCAGGTAACCAGGTTTATCCTATCCAAAGGGAATAGACCCTTCTAGAAATAGAATCACCATGCGTATAGCCACGCAAGGCTATTGGCTTTAAGGGATTACGGCAGGATTACGCTAGATATAGCGCTCCAGTACATCCCGAGCCTGGTCGGTGATATAATCATAATAATAGGATAAACCCAAGGATAATGGAAAATGAGGAATAGGAAACCAAATGAGATGAGATAAAGACCAAATGAATCAGGAGTGAAAGAGGAATGAAATAGAAATGAAATATGGAAAGGGGAAATTGGTGTAACGGTGTCGTACTCTCACAGCGGTGCAGTGCGGTACAGTGCGGTGCAGTGCGTAGCAGCGCGGTGCCAGGCAGTACAGTGTGGTGCGGGGCGGTGCAGTGCGGGGCAGTACGGTGCAGGGCAGTGCAGGGCGGGGGGCGGGGGGGGGGGGGGGGGGGGAACCGTACCAGTGAGGAGGACCGGGGCCGGGGCAGGGACGAGCGCAGGGGCCGGGCCGGTGCAACGGGGCCGGGCGGGTGCGACGGGGCCGGGCGGGCGCGACGGGGCCGGGCTGGTGCGACGGGGCCGGGCGGGTGCGTCGGGGCCGGGCTGGTGCGACGGGGCCGGGCGGGTGCGTCGGGGCCGGGCTGGTGCGACGGGGCCGGGCGGTGCGATGGGGCCGGGCGAGCGGGACGGTGGCCCGGGAGGGGCACGACGGGGCCAAGGAGGGGCGCACCGGGGCTGGGCGGGCGCGACGGGGCCGGACGGCTGCGACGGGGCCGGGCAGGGGGCGACGGGGCCGGACGGGTGCGCCAGGGCCGGGCGGCTGCGACGGGGCCGGGCAGGGGGCGACGGGGCCGGGCGGGTGCGACGGGGCCGGGCGGGCGCGACGGGGCCGGGCTGGTGCGACGGGGCCGGGCGGGGCGTGACGGGGCCCAGGAGGGGGCTCGACGCGGCCCAGGAGGGGCGCTACGGGGCCCAGGAGGGGCGTTACGGGGCCCAGGAAGGACGGTACAGGGCCCAGGAGGGGCACTACAGGGCCCAGGAGGGGCCCAGGAGGGGCGCGACTGGGCCCAGGAGGGGCACTACGGGGCCCAGGAGGGGCGCGACGGAACCCAGGAGGGGCGCTACGAGGCCCAGGAGGGGCGCTACGGGGCCCAGGAGGGGCGCGACGAGGCCCAGGAGGGACGCTACGGAGCCCAGGAGGGGCATTACGAGGCCCAGGAGGGGCGCTACGGGGCCCAGGAGGGGCGCGACGGGGCCAAGGAGGGGCGCTACGGAGCCCAGGAGGGGCGCGACGAGGCCCAGGAGGGGCGCTACGGGGCCTAGGAGGGACGCGACGGGGCCCAGGAGGGGCGCTACGGGGCCCAGGAGGGGCGCGACGGGGCCTAGGAGGGGCGCGACGGGGCCCAGGAAAGGGCGCGACGGGGCCCAGGAGGGGCGCTACGGGGCCCAGGAGGGGCGGGACGGGGCCCAGAAAAGGGCGCGACGGGGCTAGGGGGGTCACGACGGGGCTAGGGGCACGACGGGGCTAGGAGGGAGGCACGTCGGGGCCGAGCTAGGGGGGCGAGCGGAAGCGGTAGGTGGGGGGGGGATCCTAACCTACGCGTGATACCATATCAGAATTAGAGTAGTGAATGATGATAGAGTGAGAGTACACACAGATATACCTAAGTGTTGTACCCTCTAGGAGGTGACCCTATACAGTCTATACAAACATGACACATACACATGTTTGACAGGCGCGTTCGGGCCCGATGGCCCGCCACTTCACTTCTTTTTGGAGAACTCGGCCGACTGTGCTGCGATCGGGCCACAGGCCGTATCTGGTGTGGCACCATCGCCCAATGTCTTCGAGACGTAAAGTCGGGTTCTTCTTCGCGTACTGGCAGATTGCAAGCTTCTGCCCGACGGACAGCGCAGTTCGGCGTGCAGGTGCCATGCGGACGGCGTCGTGGGTCTGACGGGCTCGTTCTTTGTGTCGTGAAGAGGTCGAAGATTGGGCCGTACAAATAACCCCGTAGTGTCTGCATTGTTGGCGGGGGGAACGATGTTGGGACCCCTCTGTTGCTTACTTGGCGATTTCCTGTTGGCAGACGGATGACGGAATTGCCCAAGGCTACGCAGACGGATTCTGTTCGCGTTGCTGGCGTTGTTCTAGTGGACCGTCAACGAGGTGGTCGTATCGACAGCATCATTTGGATTTTGGTCTCGACATTGGTTGGCGAGCCTGACACGCCTGGATGTTTAAAGGCTCGCCAACCAGTAGGAGAGGTCGCCCTGGAAACACAAAAACAAACTGATTGGACAACCAAATATCAGCCGAATTGACTGTCGAACTCACTGTTCAGTTGAGACGGGTACACTTTGCTTACAAGGAGAGGTCCTTAAGGATAAAATGCCTATGAGATACTCCTGGGCGTAAAAGGAAGTCGCCTACAAGGCATATGACCTGTATTGAGTCTTGATTCGCTTGTGGGCAAGGAACACATACTCCATCGGCTGGGAGGTGGATGGAGCTGGACGAGAGCGAGGCATGCAATGCAACCATGGCAGTATCGTGTCGTGTGACCGCAGCACTGCCTAAGGGGCGCACAGCCAAATGCAGAGCTCAGTCCCCCAACCTCACCGTTGGTGGCAATCTAGATTCGCCTTGCCACGCCCAGCAAGTAGCCTCTGCTCGCAGGCTGCTTGGCTGCTTGGCATTCCAATCAACTAACTTGCTGGTGGCTGGTTCCACACAACAATACGCAGGAGGCTCTAAATTTGCTCAAACCAGGTGTTACATACAACTGGTATTATTACATCGCTTTACAAGTGGTTGTATTTGGAAGTGTAGTTGAGGGCCCACACGGGCACGCAGTAGACGAGGATGCCGCCGAGGAAGGAGGGGAGGATGGTGAGGAGGTAGAGGTAGCAGTAGGGGCGCCAGCAGCGGCCGGTCTTGGCCTTGTGCAGGGCGAGCACCTCCACCATGAGCGTGGACACCGTGCTCATGCACCCCAGAAACCCCAGCTGCACCGCCCCCACTGCCAGGATGCTTGTCTCGTTGTTGTACTGCCGGGGGGGGGGGACGGGGGGGTGGGGGAGGCCAGGGTGTGGGAAGGTGCATGACGAGAGGAAGAGAGGAAGACAAAGGGGGCTGGGGGGACAGGAGGCGCTGGAAAGAGAGAGTGAGTGCAAATGGGGGATGCGAGTGGAGTGAAAGTGGTGGATGCGAGGCATGGGGTGGGCGGGAAGCCACACAGCCTGTGCACGGCTAGGGGTGCCAGGCGCCCGCGTCTCACCGCGAGCACGACGGTGGAGAGGGCGGCCTCCAGCACGGACGCGGTGACGTTGGTGGCCACCGTGCCCACGGGCACCCACTGCCACCACCGCCCCTTGCCCACCGCGCCGCCGTTGAGCCACGACAGGTACCACCGCACCCACGCACCCGGCGCCGCTATGAGGCACGCGAACCAGAGGCGCCGCGTCTTGTTGGACGAGTCGTCCAGTGCCGTGCCAATGGCGGCGCCCGTGGCGAGGAAGACGGAGACGCAGAAGAAGAGCAGCAGCGACGCCCACCGCCGGTCAAAGTGGTCGCTGCGCGGCACGCGGATGGCTGGCTGGTTGCGTGCGGCGCGGCGCTCGTTGGCCCTCTTGAGCTGCCAGCGGATGCCGTCCGCCAGGTCGATGCCCGCCATCAGCGACACGAAGGGCAGCGCCGCACCTGCCAGGGATGGTGGGACGCCAGGGCGCATGGTGGTGAGCGGCGGGCAGCAGGGGCACGGCGAGGCACAGATGCTGTCAGGGGCACGCGCAAGAGCGATCTCATGGAGAGGGACAATGCACATGCAGGCGCAGCATGGCAACGATGCAGCAGGTGGGAGTCACAGCAATGGAGCGCCGTACCGACGATGCAGCCAGGTGCTCAGGTGCTCAGGTGCTCCTTCATCCCATGCATAAATGAACCCCACGATCACGCTAGCACGTACCGACGATGTAGCCGGCGAGCGCGCGCACCCAGAGGCCGGAGGCGAGGATGGCGAGCATGCGCTGGTTCCACGACGCGAAGGTCGTAATGCTCCCGCACAGCCCCGTCGCCAACCCGATTGCCAGGTGCTCCGAGTACGCTGAGATGTGGCGCTTCGCCGCCACGCCCACCACGCCCATTATGAAACACCCCACCTGCGCCACGGAAGGGGGGCGGGGGGGAGAAGCGGAAGGCGGAACGGAGGAGCGGGAGGGGGCGGGGAATGGGGAAGGAGCAGAAGGGGGCGGAAAGGAGGGAAGACATGGGGTGAAGATAGGGAGGGTATTAAAGAGTTAGCGACAGTAATTCACGACGTTTGCGACAGTAACACACGACGGTAGCGACGGCGACTCACGATGTTGGCGGGCAGGTCGATGAAGACCGTCTGCTCGTCGTCCGTCACGTGCGCCACCTCCGGGCCGAACAGAATCTCCAGCCCGTACCGAATCAATACCTGCCAGCGCGCCGCCCACGCGGCAGGATCGGGAAGACAGATGGAGTCAGTTGTGCGTGCGACGAACAGGGCTCGAGATGAGAGGACGAGGGGCGGAGAGAGGACGAGGGGCGGAGGGGTGACGAGCGCGGGGGGGGAGGGCGGCATGGGTGCAAGGGGCGGCGAGCGCGGGTGAGCGGCGTACCCCGAGGATGGCGAAGGCGGCGAGGTGCACGAGCACCGACACGTGCGCCAGCCATGGCTCCAGCCGCTCGTCCTCCTCCGGCGCCTGCTGCCGCCACGCACAGGGGGATTGGGGAGGACGGGGGGAATGGCGGAGGTTGAAGGGGGCGAAGCGGAGATGGACGAAAACGCACGGCCCGGATAAGGCGGAAAGCGAGATTTCACACACTCGGAGTAAGCGCGCCGAGCTGAGATGTGCTGAGATCCGAGCCGGTGCTGCGCAGCTGCGCGACACCGTCGTCGGGTCGCCGCCGCTAACCCAGGACATGCAAGCACGCTCGCCACACACTCGCCACACACTCGCCTGTATTTCCGATATCCGCGGCTGAGCGGCAGCTGGCGCCGCGACGACAATTGCGGCGGGAGGTGAAGAGCCAAGTCCCGAGGCGGGAAGCGCGATGTCTAGCGTGGCTGCTTCCGCCGAGGCCGACCCGTCGGACAGCTGCTGCGAGTGTCTGGGAGCACTATCGGAGCTCATCGTTCCTAAGATAATAATAACCAGTACAATGCAATCTGAAGCCTTCGGTCGGAGGTAAATGGGTAACCCTACTTCTTGACTACAAGGATCAGTCGACCTAACTACACGGTATGGCGGATGGCGGCGAGAGCAGGTTGCATGGCATGCGTTCACCACGGCACACGAACCACTAAGCGACGTTCAAGTCAGATGCTCGCGCGTTGTTACACCATGGAGACAGGGCGAGCCAGCGCTGCAGGTCCACTCCACACTGCATATCTCAGGCAGGCAGCCATGGCGCTTTCGGGTATGCTAGGGTAGGTTGGGAGGCGGCGGGGGAGCGAGGCTGGCCCGCCCTGCCGGGCCTGAACGGAGTTGCAGGGCGCGCGGGGGGGCGGGCGGGGCGGATGGATCATGGGACTCGAGGAGGCGTGGCTGCGGGGAGGCTGATTCGTCGAGGGGGAGGCAGGCAGGGGGAGGGGGAGGTGCGGCGAGGCGAGGGGGCAACCAGTGTGGGTGGGGGATCGGATGTGGTGCGGGGAGGTTGCGCCAGATGTCAGCGCCAGCCAATGAGGTGGAGCTTGGCCAAGGAAACGAAACGAAACCCTAGTTGGCTGTACCTTCACCTGATGCCCCTCCCCACCGCCACCAGACCTCAGCCCGCCTGGTTTCGCACGCAGCAGCCGTGAGGGCATCAGGTCTGCAGTTTGCGCCCCAGCTCAAGTTACCAGCATGTTACGGTGTAAATTATCATGGTATTTTGTCTGTAGTGTACTATGTACAGATTTCTTCCTTTTACGGGCCCGTCTGTCTAAAGGCATTTACTCAATATCGCGGTTGTGTTTCATGTCAGATTATCAGATTCCCGCCACAGCCCTATTCGCCAGCAGACACGGCGACGCGGTGTGATGGGGATCAAAGCAGGGATCTCGCTAAGCCTAGGGTATTCCGTTAGGTCACGGGATCGGCCCCAAAATGACCCGTTAGCGGACGGAATCGCCGAAATTTACCCGTTAGCATACGGAATGGTCGAAGACAAATGGCCTCACCACGGCTAAGGATAAGCCCCAGAACCCCCAGGAATCCTTTCTCGCGCGTACTATTTCTCGAGCGGTTTGGAAGAGTACAAAAACTACCCGCTAACTAACCTATCTCTTTGCTTAGCGGAGGAAGTTGGGGAAAATGTAAGGGAGGCTGGGAAGGGATGGTATACCACTACGAACAGATCTCCTACTACAAGTGCACTTCGTCCGGAATCAAATATAAGTATCCCGGAATCTCAAGGAATCCCACGGAAAGTAATCCGTTGGGAGTACGGAATCAATAAACCATTACTATGCAAAAAAACGAAATCAGATCTAGAACAACCCTTATTTTCTTGGAATTAAGAATAATTACCCATTTAGCCAGAGCCCTGGATCAAAGGGGTTCACGTTGTGCCGACAAATACTCTCCTCGCGTTCTCTCAGTTCTGCCGCGATTGCACTCAAAGTGTTGTATGTAGCTCTCGCAGATGGACGATGGACGCTATGTGAGATTTCGCGCGCAGTAGCATCCTGATCACGATTCGCTGGCATTTCTTTCTCAAGAAGTTCTGTAACATATGTGAGTTATTTTTTATTAAGTCGACGCGTGCGCCATTGTGTGACGCGCGACCAGCTCGACGAACGTCCTTATGGCTCGCCGCTTCCGCTTCTGCCATTTAACGGCTCTCGCGTTTCTCGTGTGCGTGCTGTCGCCGCGCTCGTCGGCGACCGCCAAGTACGACGTCCTCTTTTACTCCGCCGGGCCCTACGCGCCGTGCGGCACGTCCGGTAACTTCTCCGCGGTCGGCGCGCAGGGCGCGCTCGAGCCGTACAAGGGCGAAGCGCGGTCGCTCAAGGGACCGGCGGTATCGGGGCGAGTGACCGTTTACGATGACTGCTACTTCGCGCTTTCGGATCTCAGGTGCCGCTCTCTCACGCCTCGACCATCGCTCTATCTCTCACCATCCTCGCGTTTCACCTAGTGACCCCACACTCGTCACGATCTCTCGCGCACTCCACCTATCGCCTCTCTCTCCACCCCCTCATCTTCATCTCCCCACCTCCCCGCCACTCCTCCCCTCCCCCTCCGCCTTCCCCGCAGCATCAGCGCGTCCGTCGACGCGCCGCTATCCATCTGGGCGGGGCCAAAAGGCGCCGACCCCTACTCGCACGCCGCGCCCGTCGACCCCTACGCCGCCTCCTCCTTCCCCGCCGCCGCCGCCTCTGCCTTCGCACCGGCCGGCACCGCATTCAACCTCACTGCGACGTCGCTAGTGGTGGTGTTCCTGCAGGCGGGGGGGCTCACCTGGGACGAGGCGCAGGTGCTCTACGTGTGCGCGGGGTCCGCCTCCGCGGGCATCGCGCGGATCTATGCGCAGTTCGAGGTGGGGGCCCGGGGGGAGCACGGGGGGGCGCACAGCAAGGCGGTGCGCTGGGTGCGCAAGGCGGTGGGGGTGGCGGCCAGGGAGCAGCGCCTGCTCTTGCCCGCGCCCCCGGCGCGCCCCCCTCCTCCTCCCCCAAAGCCGCCTGCGCCGGGCAGCAGCGGGCCTTCCGCGGGGCTGACGAACTGCGTGGAGGCGGTGCCGGGGCTAATGAACATGTGAGTGACTGTAACGGGAGGTGTGGAGATGGGTGCAGTACGGTTGTACGGTTCTCTCCCTGCTGCCCACGCCCCCTCACTCACGCCCTCCCCACTCCCTCCCCTCTCTCCCCACGTCGTGTGCGCGTGTGGGCGATTATGCGCGGCGGCGATGGCTGCGCGGCACCGCGCGCGCAGATACTGGACCGTGCATCACGCCGACGCAGACGCTGCCGCCGATGCCGCGGCACCGCCGCCAGAAGCGTCTGCGGTCACGGGGTCCGCGACCGCGCCCACCAGCAGCGGCGGCGGGGAAAGCGGCGGTGGCGGGGGGAGCGGGCGGGGCGCGGTGGTGGAGGTGGGGATGGAGGCGCGCGTGGGCGAGGGGTCGTGGGTGGCGTTCGGCGTGTCACGCAACCAGACGCGGTTCGCCATGCTGCAGAGCGACGTGACGGTGGGCGGCGTGCTGGCGGGGGGCGCGGAGGGCTTCGCGCTGGACTTCCACATCACGGCCAAGCAGCCGTGCCAGCAGGTCGCGGGGGGCTTCGTCGGCGTCTGCCAGGTGAGGCGCCGGTCCGCGCAGGGCGCTGGTGCGGCGCTGCTTGTGCGGTGTGGAATCCATCACCACCCCATCTCTCTGCCCACGCTCCTCGTGCGTGCTCTCACCTCGTGCGTGCTCTTCCACCTCGTGCGTGCTCTTCCTCCTCGTGCGTGCTCTTCCACCTCGTGCGTGCTCTTCCACCTCGTGCGTGCTCTTCCGCCTCGTGCGTGCTCTTCCACCTCGTGCGTGCTCTTCCACCTCGTGCGTGCTCGTCCTCCTCGTGCGTGCTCTTCCGCCTCGTGCGTGCTCTTCCACCTCGTGCGTGCTCTTCCACCTCGTGCGTGCTCTTCCACCTCGTGCGTGCTCTTCCACCTCGCATCACTGAACCTCTCTATTGCCCTCCCCCCTTCCTCCCATCTCCTTCCCCCCCGCCTCCCCCCAGGATTCTCTCCTCGCCGCGTCCCCCACGCCGCTCAACAACGTGCGCCTCATCTCCGCCGCGCGCCGCGGTGACGTCACATTCATCCGCTTCTCCAAGCCCGCCGCCACCTCCGACGACCGCTTCGACGCCAACCTGCTGCGCGCGCCGGGCCTCTCCGCGCTCTGGTGGGTCGTCTTCGCCGCCGGCCCCCTCGCGCCCGCGTCCACCGCCGCCGCGCCCGCGCTGCTCTTCCACGACCCCGCGCTGGGGTACTTCGCGGGGGGCACGCGCATCCCCTTCGCGCCACCCGCGCCCATCCGCACCTGCTCCCCGCTCTGGGGCTCCAAGCCCCTTTACCACCCCCCGCTCCCCCCTACGCGCCCCCTCCCCCTCCCGGCGCCGCCGCCCCTCCCCCGCCGTTGGGGGCGGACGCGGCGGGCGGCGTGGCGGGCATGCCGGGGCTGCGCGAGTGCAGCACAGCGGTGGGCGGGCAGGTGTACGCGTTCGACGCGTGCGACGCGCTGCCGGGCGGCTTCCTGCTGATGTGGTCGCTGGCCGGCATCACGCTGCGCGCCGCCTTCGTCGCGCAGGCCGTGCCCGAGGGAGGGTACGCCGCCGTGGGCCTCTCGCCGTCCGGCGCCGTCGTCAACTCCAGCCTGCTCGTCGTCGCGTACACGGGGCAGGGGGAAGGGGGAGGTAGTGGCGGGAAGAGCGGGGGGGCGGGAGGAGCAGCAGGGGGTGTGGAGGTGGGGCAGTACGTGGTGCGCGCGGCGAGCAGGGGCGCAGGCGTGGAGGCGGTGGCAGGGGGCGACCTGACGGTGGTGAGCAGCGCGGGGCAGGCGAGGAGCGGCGTGGTGACGCTGCTCTTCTCGCTGCTGCTGCTGCCCAACCAGACCGCCGCCGCCTATCTCGTCTGGACCAAGGGCTCCCACGCCGACCTCTCGCTCGCCGCCACCGCTGCTGCGGCCAACGACAGCGCCACGGGTGGCGGCAGCTTGTCGGTGGACGGGTTGGAGGCGCTGATGACGTCAGCGATCAGCTTTGAGCGCGGCGAGCCCAAGGACGACGCCAATGACACGATCCGCCTCTGGAAGGTGCGCCTGCCGCCTGCTGCCTGCTGCCCGCTCTCTCCGCGCTCTGCTCACCGCTCTCTGCTCTCTGCGCTCTGTTCTCTGTTCTCTGCTCTCTGCTCTCTGCTCTCTGCTCTCTGCTCTCTCGGCGCTCTGCTCTCTGCTCTCTGCTCTCTCGGCGCTCTGCTCTCTGCTCTCTGCTCTCTCGGCGCTCTGCTCTCTGCTCTCTGCTCTCTGCTCTCTGCTCTCTCGGCGCTCTGCTCTCTGCTCTCTGCTCTCTCGGCGCTCTGCTCTCTGCTCTCTGCTCTCTGCTCTCTGCTCTCTGCTTGCGTTTTGCTGCTCGCTGCTCTCTGTGTGTTTCTCTTCTCCGGGTTCCCCTCTCACCCCCATGGCATCGTGTGATCGCCTCTTCTCATCATCCAAACCCCTTCTCCCCCCGTTCGGTCAGATCCACGGCATCATCAGCACGGTGGCATGGGCGCTGCTGCTGCCGCTGGGCGCCATGGCGGCACGCTACCTGCGCCAGGTGTACCCGCTGTGGTTCCCTGCGCACCAGGCGCTGCAGCTCGCCGCGTGCTCGCTCGCCACCGTGGCGTTCACCATGGCGTTCACCATGCCGCACGGCGCCATCGCTGGGCGGGCGGACGAGGCCAGCCGGGGTGCGTGCGTGACGGCGCACACGGCCATGGGCATCGCGCTCATGGCGCTCGCCGCATTGCAGCTCTCAGCGCTGGTGTGGCGCCCGCACGAGGACAGCCCCTCGCGCCCCTACTGGCGTCGCGTGCACGCGGCACTGGGTGCGTTGACGCTGCTGCTGGGGCAGGCGCAGGTGTTCATCGGCCTCTTCATCTCGGCGGCCCCGCTGTTCTACACGGTGCTGCTGGCTGCGTGGGTCATCTTCGCTGTGCTGCTGGCCACGGCGCTCGAGCTCCACTTCTTTCCCACCTTCTACCGCCTCGCGCACTGCCGGCCGCGCCTCACAGGGGGGGAGGGCACTGACGAGGCGTCTGACGTGGACAGCCTGTGTGCGTCCAGTGACCGGCTGGCAGGCGGTGCTGGCAGGAAAGGGCCCTCAGGTGCCGCTGCTGGCGCCTCGCCTGCCCCCCGCGCTGGAGTGGGCGCGTCCCCTGCTGCTGCTGGGGGCGCAACAGCAGCAACAGCAGCGGAGGGGGGGGGCAAGTTGAGCAGTGGGGGGGGCGCAGTGGGAGGTTGGGTGGCGGCAGTGGTGGGGGTGCTGAGGCGCAACAGGGGCGCGGGTATGCTGCCTGAACAGCCGAGGGGGCAGGGGAGAAGAGCGAGGGGGGGGAAGGGTGTGGGAAGGGGAGGAGGGAGAGGAGGGCGCGCCGCAGGCGGTGCGAGAGGGAGTGAGCGGCATGGGGCGGGTGAGCGGCATGCGGGGTACCTGGGTGCGGGGGCCGGGGGGTACATGAGCATGGCGAGCGCCAACGCCGCCACGGACAGACGATCCAAGGAGCTGCTGCCACCGCCCCCACACGCACAGGAACCACCAGCCCACGCCGCTGCTGCTGCTGCTGCTGGTGCTGGTGGCGTGACAGAGGCAGAGGGAGCAGGAAGGGAGGGGGCGAGAGCGGGGGAGAGAAGAGAAGGGGTGGAGGGAAAGGGAAGTGCGTTGGGTCGAAGCCAGACAGTGGCAGAGGGGGGTGCGAGGAAGGACGAGTGGGAGGTCAGCAGACAGGGCCACCACGCCACTGCTGCACCTGCTGCTGCTGCCGCAGGGGGCAGCAGCCAATCACGAGACGCGTGGTTGGGTGGAGCGGCAGCACGGAGGGGGGAGAGAGGTGAGGGGAGGGCGAGTGAGGGAGTGAGTGAGGGAGTGAGTGAGTACATCCGCGTGGACAAGTACAATGTACGGGCCACAGTGGTGAGAGCACCGGACCTCGCTCTCAGGGGAAGAGGACAGCAGGGAAGGGCGAGGGGAGAGGCAGGAGAGGCAGGAGGAGCGGGAGGGGTAGGAGGGGGAAGCAGCATGAGTAAAGGGGGAGGGTCGGCCCAATAATGTTTTGAAAGAGTGGTGCTGTGCTGTAAGGCATCGTGCTGTGACGACATCGTGCTGTGCCATGCTTAGATTCACCATGGCAGGTCTGTATGGCCCCATATGTGAAGGTGGCAGCATGATGTGTGTGTTGCACGATGCAGTAACCACCTGTGCACTGCACCAGGCAACATGCGGTTCACGTTGTTCTCCTGCTAGGCTGTAGCCACGTGCTCACCTCTGCACAACGCAGCAGCCCCTGCTACAGATGGTCTCAGCTACTGCATGAATCACAAGCTGGTGATTGCGACGATGGCCATATCAGACAGGAGAGTGGCTCCAAGATAGCAGCCATACAGACAGTTGCTCAGACTAGATGCACAACGAACTGTACTAAGGTATATATTTTATTACAGATAGCTACATTGCACTGCAATTGCTAGGGTACAGAAGAAGACTACTATCCCCGTCCTGCTGCTTTTGCAGCAGGGAAAAGAATGGCTAGCAGCCACAGCTTAGGTCTGGTGGCGCCCAGCACATCCATGCAGAGTGTGCCACCTCCAGCTATCCTGGTGGCGCCCAGCAGCACGAAGGGCTCATGTATGACGAGGCATCATCACCATCACCCATGGCTGCCCCAGCAGTGTCAGGGCTGGGCGGGCTGGGGGGAGGAGCCGATGTGGCTGTAGAGTGAGTCGAAGCCCAGCAGCCAGCACGGCACCGAGTACACCAGTAGGCCCAGCACAAAGGAGGGCGCGATGGTGAGCAGCGCGTAGAGATACGCCTTGGCGGGGCTTCTGAGCGTGTAGTGCAGGTAGAGCGCCTCCAAGCACGGCATGGAGACCGTGGACAGGCACGCCAGGAACCCCAGCTGCATCGCCCCCACCGCCAGCTCGCTCTCCCTGCCCTGGTACTGGTAGGGGGAATTGGAGGGGGGGTGGAGGGGGGGGGACGGGGAGCGGGGTTTGGATGGAGAGATGGGAAGAGTAAGGGAGGTGAGTGAGGGGAGAGGAAGGGAGGTGCGTGAGGGGAGCGGGGGAGGGAGGGAAGGCAGGAGGGAGAAGGGGATTGGGAAGGATGAGGAATGATGAGGCGTGCAGAGGAGAGGAGGGCGGAGCAGCAGCAGCAGCAGCAGCAGCAGCGGGGTTGTACCTTGAGGTAGATGACGGAGATGGCGGCCTCTATCCCCGCCGCGCCCACGTTCGCCATCCACGTGCCCCATGGCATCCACTCCCACGCGCCCGCCTCCTCCCCCTCCCCCGCCAGCAGCGCTGCCTTGGCTGGGGAGCGGGGGGAGGGCGCGCAGGGGAAGCGGAGGGCGCAGGGCGCGCCGTTGAAGCGGAGGAGGAGGTAGCGGAGGTAGGTGCCGAGGGGGGCGAGCAGGCACGCGCAGGCAAGCATGCGCCACTGCTGCGCGGAGGAGGGGATCAGCAGCGCGCCGAGCCCCGCCAGCAGCAGCATGGAGGCAGAGAGCAGCAGCATGGGGAGCATGTGGCGCCGGTGGTGGGGGGGCTGCGCGCGCGGAGTGGGCGCGGCGAGCTTGGCGTGTAGCATGGTGAAGGGCAGGAGGAAGGCGGAGGGGGAGGAGCGCGCGGAGGCGGAAGCGTGGCGGATGGCCGTGCCCGCGTCGACACCCGCGACGAGCGCGAGCAGGGGGAGCGCGGATCCGGTGAAGTAGCCGAAGGCGGCGCGCGCCCAAAGACCCGAAGTGGCGATAGAGAGCATGCGCTGGTTCCACGTGGCGAACGTTGATATGCTGCCGCACAGCCCCACGACGACGGCGATGGCGAGGTGGCGCGAGCGCGCGAGCAGCGCGGGTAGCAGCGCGACGGCGGAGAGGCCGAGGAGGAAGGCGCCGAGCATGTTGGCGGGCAGGTCCACGAACACCGTGAGCGCGTCGTTGGTCACGTGCGCCACGCCCGGGCCGAAGAGTTCGTCCAGCAGAAACTGCACGCACACCTGGGGGCGGAGGAGGAGGGGGGGCGCGGGGGAACGAGGGTACGAGCGGGAGATAAAGAAAGGCCTTTAGCTTGTGCGCGTGCGGTGGTGGAAGCGGGGGAGGAGAGGGGGGAGGGGTGCGGGGGAAGAGCGGTGCGTGGGGGGGATGGCATGGGCGCGCACCCCGACGATGGCGAACGGCGTGATGTGCGCCACGATGCTGGCGCCGTCCATCCACCGCTCCCACCGCTCCAAGCGCTCTCTCTCCCCCGCCGAGTCAGCGTGTGCGCAGACGCACGCGGGGGGCGCGTCGAAGAACCCCGCGTGGCTGGCGTAGCAGAAGTCAGTCCCAGTCACCTGCCATGCGCGCGCAGCGGGGGTGCGGCAGGAGGTGTGTGAGGAGGGAGCGCCGGGGAAAAGGCGCTGGGCGCAATGAATGTGGCGGCGATAGCGGGGACGCTGGGCTGCGCACCCTCCTTGCGCTCCTCCGCTCCAGATTTCAATCTCCGCCCTCCATCCCCGGCCCCCCTATTCCGACCGCCTCACCTCGTCTGCGGACGTGAGCGGAAGCGCGCATTTCCGCCGAAAACGGCTGGCGCGGCAGACGTAGGTCGCGCCACTGCCTGTTTCCGTCGCCTGCGTGACGTCATTCCTCCCAACCGCGACGCACGCTATCGCTGCGCTGTCGCTGCAAACGGCGCTATCTGATCCCGGCTCGCTGCGGCTCGCGAGCTCGGCGCGCTGTCGAGCGGTAGGGTCCGCGTCGCACGACACAGCCGCGCCGACATTAATCAGCGGGCGGCGATCCGCTTGTACAGCCTCGCAGGCTGTGGCGACCGCTCCGCTCGACGCTCTACACTCGTCCGAACCCACCGCTGCTGCTTCTGAAGGCGACGAATCCCCGTTCCCCAGGCTACCGTGGGAATTACGCGACGGCCGTGTCACGTCAGGCGCGGCGACTGAGAGGTTGGGACGCTGGTCGTCGCTCATTGGTTCGGCTGTCAGTGAATTGGGATGGAGGTAAGGCGCAGGCGCGGGGGGTTGCACGGGGGGACCTGCGAGGGTCAGATAGCCGTGCGCAGCGCACACAGCGGGGCGCGCCTAGTTCTTAACGACGTGCGGTCATCACGGGAGAGAGGTGATTCTCGACATGGCGGACGCTGTCTGGCAGGTCTCAGCGGAAGCTGGATCTGGACCTAGCGGGAGGCGTAAGGGCAGAGGGCGAAATTATCGAGTGATAGGAAATAAAGTACTATCGTCGTGCCGATTGGATTTTCTGAAAGAGGGTGGCATGAGCGCTGCTGATCTATAGCTGGCGGGAGAGGATAGCACCTAGGTGATTACTAGCCAAGCCACAAGACCTGGCTGAGGGGTGCTTGTGTTGGGTGGTTGTGCCTGGGATGGACAAAACAGTCAGAGCGGGGGAGGAGGTACTGTAAAGCGGGGAGGCAAGGTACGGTGTGGGAGTGGGGTAGGCGTTGTAGGGGGAGGTGACATGCGAGGAGCCAACAGGGACAGGCTTGCAGGCTCGCAGTATGGCGGGTGTTGTGTTGGTCGTGCTGGATGGAAGGAGGATCATCGGGGAATGCGGGGCGGAATGAGATCGGTCAGCAGAGGTGGAGTAAGGTATTGTGGGTTACTGCATGGCAAAGGTGGGGACTCGGGAGGTTGGGGGGATGAGCAGCATCCAACAGCTGGGTTGCGCGGAAACAGTTGGGGGGGGAGGTACTCTTGCAGGCCGAGGGGAGGCACAGAACTGAGTTCGTTTTTCGTCACAAACCTTACCCAACCATTTTCGATGATTGACGAAACGCTCTAGAACGCGAAGAAACTCACCTAGCCGCAGCAAAAAGGAGCTCGAGAGATGGCGAAGGAACACTGTGGCAAAACCCCACCTCTCCTGCGGGTGCTGCTGTCATGCCATGCCATCCAGCCCCCACGCTTATGCGGAGGACGCAGTAGGGAGGCTGGCTGTTGGGGAGAGCGGAAGACAACTGCTGAAACTCCCTAGGGAACGGAAGGATGAAGCCTCGGATGGGGGGAAGGGCAGGCTGGGATGAGCTGGACCATCCGTCGTCAGCCGCAGCAGTCAGCCAATCAGAAAGGGAGGTGCGGTTTGGTCTGGAGCGGTGGAGGAGCTGTCCCTTTCGGCCGTTCAGTCAGCGGGCGCCACGTTGACCATGAAGGGTCACGGGGGGTTCGGAACAGTGACCCAACCACAGATGATACCTGCCAGTAACAGCCTGGATCCTTGGGAAGGGGAGGTTGCGTTTAGGCAGTTCTGACAAAATCGGAAGAGGGATGTTTCACTGTGCTTTATGAACACCCAAAAGTGGATCTCATATGTCCTGCAACACATAGTCATGATGGAGCTTCTTATCATATAAGGAACCAAAATGGGGACATTTGCATAAAACCGTGACAAAAACATCATCAATGGGGCATAAAAACCCTATAATTTCTCAATTATTGTGTACGACGCATGACCACCAACCGAGGACTCAAAGGGCGGTTGATGCTTCGATGCTCCCAGCACACCCAAGAGTCAGTAGGCAGTGACGCTGCCACGTTGAGCACGGCATCGTACTCCTCCCTTGTGCAACCCAGCGTGAATGGGAAGGCAGGGGAAGGGAGAATACGCAGATGGGAGATCTGGGAAGCAAATGCATATTGCAACAAGTCCATAGCATGTGCAAAACACATGCTCAATCCTCATTCAGGCACTCTTGGGCCCCATTTCTCACTCATCTCCGCCCTCCCATCCCTGCGCTCTCACCTGCCCCCTGTGTGGCCCACATACGCCATGACACTGATGACGCCCCCCACTGCTGTGGCTGTTACTGCTGCCGCTAGCGCTGCCACCGTGCTGCTCGGCCGTGTTGTGAGCACAGGAAGAGCGGTGGGAGGAGAGGGAGTGGCGACAGAAGGATGGCGGTCGGCATGAGGCAGATAGCCAAGATTGAACGCCACGAGGCTGGGGTGGTGCAAGGAGGTGGGGGGATGGGGGGACGAGGAGGTGAGGAGGGCAGGGATGAAAAAGTACTGACATGCTGATTGATGGCACGTGGCATGATGTGTAGTTGAATGTGGCACAGTATGTGATTCAACACGAGATGCAAGGGATGTGGCATGCTGCGTGCACCGTGCAGAGTCTGGGGCGACATGGTGAAGCAGCGTGGAGTGGCAGCCGCATATGGTGTGCACACGAGCCATCTGCCACAGGGGAAAGGGGGAGCTCGAGACATTTGTGTGCTGCACCAGTGCCCAAGGATATAAGACTAGCATATGTGTGATCATGGCTGCCACCGACTGCAGGAGAGTTACAGACACATATACAGCAATGAAATCATCTCGAGCGCCTCTCACCTGCTGCTCTGACAGGCCAGCTGCCAGCCGCTGATTGGTTCTCCTGACTGCCTCCTCCTGTATGTCCATGGCCACCACTCGCCCTCTCACCTCCTCCCTCGCACTCTCTGCATCGCCTGCACCATGCCATCCCATGCCACCCAACCCATGCATGCCACGCGTATCGCACCACGCCACGTACTCATCCATCCACCACATGCATGCGTGCAGGAGCACATGGGGTTGGCATTGCATGGCATGCCACTGCAGGCATGGCAGAGAGCGGCATTGAGCAATGCAGCAGGCGCGCTGTGCGGGGCGAGTGCGAGGGCATCACCAGCGGTGGGCGCGAGCGAGAGCGCGAGGGCGGCCATGGCGAGGGCGTCGTGGCCGTTGCCGCACGTGGCGTCCACCACCGTGTCGCCCCGCCGCACCACACTGCTCCACAGCCTGACGCACGCGCACGGGAGCACGGCGGACAGGGGAAAGGGGTACGGGCGGAGGATGAGTGGCGGAAAGCAGGGTGGGGGGGGGGGAGGGAAAGGGGGAACGTACTGGTGCGCGACGGCCGTGAGCTTGCGGCCGCTCAGCAGCGACTGGGCGAGGTCCGGGTCGCTGGGCTGCGCTGCTGACGCCGCTGCTGCTGCCGCCGCGGACGGAGCTTCCCGGCAGGAAGATGTGGCTCGCCGCTGAGGGTCGCCGGCCATCGGCAACATCGATGTCGCCGCCTCGGACCTCATTGACGCTTCGCCACCCGGCCACCTCAGCCTGTCACCGCACTGCATCCCTGTGCGCCTATTCGCATGAAGCGCATCGTTCCACAAATTCCGTGGAAAACTAAGCGCTAGAGGCCAATTGGGTCCCGCACGGATTCTTAGCGACGAGAGCATGGTGGTGGAACTGGGCGCGAATGGCGCTGACGAATTCATGGTAGGGGAAGATGTGGGTCGGTGATGGGAATGCCAGGATTTGGGGGAGCGCTGATTCAACAATGAGTGACCTCGTTGAACCTGATTGCTCATTACAACGCGAAATGGTTTCTTACAGACAACTAACAAGTGGGAAACTTAACAGTTGGATCTATTGCTCGCATAGCGAAGTGCTATCCCCCGCTACTGTCACTCCCTCGAGATTGGTGTTGCGCTGGCGCCCTCTGACGACATTCCCACGATGCGGGAACCCACACCACACGCAAGCGGGGATCGGCCTGACACATTTCAGATGACCACACCGAGCCGAACCGAAGAAAGTTCACCTGAGCATGGTGTCATCTCATCAGCAGCAGGATCTCCCAGGCTGCATGGATTCGGCCGAATTTCGAAATTTCGATTTCCTAGAACTGGTGTCTCGTCCCAGCAGCTCCTGATAGGCATCCTGACATCTCATTTCATCGCCATCTCAGCTTTCTCTTTCTCATCAGCAGGTCTCATTTGCTTCCTCATTCCGTTTTTTACGCTGCACCTCGTTACCGGCGGGTGCTTCGTCCTCCTAGCGTTCCTCGCAGCCATGGCGACTGTAACTGCACCGTCCGTGCAGCAGACGATCGACCGTTTGAGACTGGAGACGGCGACGCTCGATGAGATCAGGTCCGTCCGTGGACTGGTGCAATCAGTTTGGGAACCGTGTCTCAGTTTGCAATTGCCTGATTCAGCAGTAAGCCAGCTCTGCAACATGCTAACCACACAACCCCTTGTCCCATCCCAGCGCCCAAGAACGGAGCGGATTCTTGTCGCTTTTCGAGCGTTACTTGCAGTAAGTCTCAAACATGACTTCATTCGCGAGCTGTCTCTTAGGCTTCCAGATAGTTCTTTATCCGTCTCTGACATTGCTGACGTGGATGGTGCAGGGAGAAGGCGAATGTGATCCAGTGGGACAAGATCAAGTCGCCCACGGACAAGGAGGTCGTTCCGTACGACGACCTTCCCGCCGTGCCTGAAGGTAACCGCATCCCCAGCCTATCCACCCACCCAGCGACACCAACCAACCTCGTCCGTTCCTGGTTCCTGGTTCCTCGTTCCCCTGTCTTAGCCGGCCGTGGTGCGAGCGCCATGGTGTGCAGACCCCGCGGTGGTGAAGGCGCTGCTGAGCAAGCTGGCGGTGATGAAGCTCAACGGCGGGCTCGGCACCACCATGGGATGCACCGGACCCAAGTCAGCCTCCGCGCCCGCTGCTTCATGCCGTTCCTGACTAAAGTTCACCCATTGGATTTGTTTCTAACGGCTCTGTCTATGGCTGTTTCCAGGTCTGTGATCGAGGTTCGGAACGGACAGACATTTCTGGACTTAATCCTGAAGCAAATCGAGGTACGCCAGTCGAGTGGGAGGGAACTTCTGGCGTGTTACTCAAGTTGCAATCACGTGCGCTGCTGACGCTGACGTTGCGGCTTGTGGTGGCAGACGCTGAACGCCAAGTACGGGTCGAGCGTGCCGCTGGTGCTGATGGACTCGTTCAACACGCACGACGACACGCTCAAGGTGCCCCCGCTCCTCGCCTCGCCTCCTCGCATCACTCTTCATGCCTCCCCCTAACGATCCTTCACGCTTTGTGAGTCCGTGTGTCGACGTTTCTGACGGAAAAGCGTGTGCGTGGTGGCAGATTCTCGAGAAGTACACGGACTCGGCGGTGAAGATCAAGTACTTCAACCAGGTCAGCTCGCCGCCCGCACGTGTGCTGACTTACTGCCGCCTCTCTCCGCATCGCTGTGTCCTCTCCATCAGCACGTCCCATCCATGCGCTCTCGTCAGGATGCGCGTGTCTGCACGTAGCTTCCACGTGCGTCGACGCCATGCTGCTCAGATCCGCCACTCACCTTCCCGCGCCCCTATTGACTGTGCGCAGAGCCAGTACCCGCGCGTGGTGGCGGACGACAACACGCCGTGGCCCGCCAAGGGGCGCAAGGACAAGGCGGCGTGGTACCCGCCCGGCCACGGCGACGTGTTCCCCGCGCTCTGCAACAGCGGCGTGCTGGACCAGCTGCTCGCCGAGGTACGGCGCGCAGCAGTGGGGGTGTGCAGCAGGCTGGCGTAGAGGAGTGACGAGGTGATGTAGAGGTCTGGCAGAGACTCGTGTAGGGGAAGGGCGGAGAATGAGGAAGATGCCTGGTGGGACTGACGTAGAGGTTACTGCGTAGGGGCGGAGGGTGCTGCAGTGGAAAGGGGAAGCCGTGTTCATGCTTTGAGTGGTCGTTGCGTGCGTCGCAGGGCATTGAGTACGTGTTCCTTGCCAACGCGGACAACCTCGGGGCGACCGTGGATCTGCGCATCCTCAACTTCATCGTGCAGAACAACAACGAGTACTGCCTGGAAGTGAGTGCAAAACAAGAACGAGTGCTGCCTGGAAGTGAGTGCAAAACAACAACGAGTACTGCCTGGAAGTCTGTTCTGCCATCACTGCCACGTCCTGCTGATTACCTGCCGTTTTTGTGCCTCCCTTCCACTGCCCTGCCTTTATCCTTCCCGCCCTCCGTGCCTCGCCGCGTGCGTGGCAGGTGACGCCCAAGACCCTGGCGGACGTGAAGGGCGGCACCATCATCAACTACGACGGCAAGCTGCAGGTCACCACTCTATCCTCCTCCCCGCACCTCCTCCTCACCGCGCACTGCCTGTCACGAGCAGTGCTTTCGCCATCATGCGTGCCGCTGTTGCACTCGGGCTGCCTTGCTTCCTGCGGTCATGACCACCTTTCAACGCATTCAACGTTCTTCCTCCCCTCCGCTCTGCTTCCCCACACTGTCCTTGCAGCTACTGGAGATTGCCCAAGTGGCACCAGAGCATGTGAGTGCCAACGGGGTGTTAGAGGGGCAGCGGGGCTGTGAGTGCTCATTGTTCCAGCAATGGTTTGAGGGATGGCTGCTGCGCTCGTGACCCTCTAGGCGCGTGTGCGTGGCGTTGCACTGGTACAAGTGGCGGAGATAAGCAACCCCTAATGCATGCACGGGCGTTGCTGTGCGGGTGTGCGGAGGTGCGGTGGTGCTGCAGGTGTCGGAGTTCAAGTCCATCGACAAGTTCAAGATCTTCAACACCAACAACATGTCAGTCCGCCCTGTGCCTCACAGCAATAACCGCTTGTTAGGATCACTCAACCTTGGCTGTGTGTAATGAGGGCAAGCGACAGGCCATTGAAGCAGCCATTGGCGGTGCGGTGCGTGGTGTGTGCAGATGGCTGAACCTCGCAGCCATCAAGCGCCTCGTGGAGTCGGACGCGCTCAAGCTCGACATCATCCCCAACCCCAAGGTGCCACGCCCCGCTCCCTCTCCCCTGCCCTCGTCCCATGCCTCGTCCCCCATTTCACGCCCCATCCCCTCCCATCCGCCTTCGCCATTGCTCTCCCCGCACTCCTGCCCATCGTTTCTCACTGGCCGCCAGGAAGGCACTAACAACATCTCCGTCACACCCATGTGCCCATGCGCTTTGCATGCACGTGTGCATACGTGCATGCTGCATGTGCCCATGGTCCATGCTGCGTGTGCCCATGGTCCATGCTGCGTGTGAGCAGGTGGTGGATGGGGTGGAGGTGCTTCAGCTCGAGACTGCTGCTGGTGCCGCCATGAAGGTGAGTGCGCCATGCCATGACACCTGCTGCACCACCTGCTCACATGCCCCCCTGCTATTTTCGACTCCTTTCCCAGCCAACATCCTCGGACCCCATGTTTCTTCCCCTTCCTTCTCCCACCTCGCCGCCCCATTCTTCTGCCCCTACCCCCCTCCGCCCCTCCAGTTCTTTGACCGGGCCATCGGAGTGAACGTGCCTCGCTCGCGCTTCCTACCCGTCAAAGCCACCTCCGACCTCCTGCTCGTGCAGGTGCCTCTCCCCCCTCCTTCCCGAGCGCCCCTCTCCCTCCTGCTCGTCCATCTCCTGCCCTCATCGTTCACATCGCTGCTTTGCTCACTCACAGCCCCCTCGTCCATCCTTCCTCTCCCATGCCCCTCGCCTCACCGCACCTCTTTTCTCTCTCACCCCACGCCCCATGCCCCATGCCCTACACCACATGCCCCATGCGGCACGGCGTGCTGCAGTCGGACCTGTACACAGTGCAGGATGGGCTTGTCACACGCAACCCTGCCCGCACCAGCGCTACCAACCCCACCATCGACCTCGGCCCCGAATTCAAAAAGGTGCTTCCCCCCTTCCCCTAAACATATCATGTGTCATTTGGAAGTGTGGGTGGTTGTCCACTCATGTGTGTTCCTTGTTGTTCCAGCTGCTTGCAGTACTGAGCGGCAAGCATAATGCTGTGAATGCTGTGCATGATTAATGTGTTGCTTTGCTGCTGCATCATGCGCTGACCATCGCAGGTGGCGGACTTCCAGCGGCGGTTCAAGGCCATCCCCAGCATCATAGAGCTCGACAGCCTCAAGGTGTCGGGAGACGTGTCCTTTGGAGAGAACGTCACGCTCAAGGTGCGCGCCCCACTCTCGCCTTAGCACTGCCTGAGGCGCCTGGACGGAACTGCCTTGCTTGAATGTCCTTATCCCATTCGTGCACCTTGCTGTGTGGCCCCTTTCTCTTTTCCACCTCCCTCCCCTCCATCCCTCGCCTCTTCTCTCCCATGCCGTTCTCCCGGTCCTCCCCTTGTCGGTGTCCTGCCTGCCCCGTGCATCCAGGGCAAGGTGGCGGTTGAGGCCCCCAAGGATGACAAGATCGTTGTGGCTGACGGCACTGTGCTGGAGGGATAGGCATGCAAAGGGGTTTAACCAGAAGTTGATATCTCGGGCTATCAGCAAAGGATTGCACAGCACGATTCGTTAGTGTTAAGTTGCAGATCGCCTTGCAACACCTTCCAGAGCATGAGGCGATGTTTCTGCTGTCGACTGGTCTCCAATGTAGATAGCGAGGCCATTCATGCACTCCCTGGAAGAAGCTTCAGTATTTGCCCGACTCAATTGCATGTTCATCCCTTGATGCTAACCATTTTACCGGTATGAACCACTGATCGAACAAAGGGGGCAAAGTGGCCATTTCTTTGTAGTACTAGGAAGTGTTCGTTCTTCCTTATGAACACTTCCCAAGAAACACTCTCAGGGCGTATTCCTAAGAAGTAGGATCTAACGGAGGCAGAGCCTGAGTAGATCCTGCTGTATTACAACGGAGAGATCCATGCAACATTCGCTCGTCGCAACATGTGACGACGGTCGTTGCTTGCGACCAAACAAGCGTTAGTCTCATCAGAGAGTTCTGTGGAACCCCGTTGTAGTATGACGTAGAGCCAGCTCTAACGGTTCTGATCCTACTTTAGATAGATCCTACTTTGCAGGAATACGCCCTCAGTGAAGAAGCACCCCCCTGACCGCACCGCACGGACATGGATGTCAACATATTTATATATATTGTTATAGGCTAGATAGGTGCATGCTCATAGAGAGTACAACAGCATAGCACAAAACCTCACTGTATGCCCCGTTCTAGTCATTGCGTAATTCTGAGATGGTATCACGCTAGGTTAGGTATCCCCCCCCCCGCTTACGCTTTCGCCCCTAGCCCTAGCCCTAGCCCTAGCCCGTGTCCTAGCCGCGCCCTAGCCCTAGCCTACGCCCGAGACGCGCCCTAGCCCGCCGCCCCCCTCCGAGAGCGTGCCGTGCGGCCCCTAGCCCACCGTCGGGCCCACCTGCTCTCGCCGCCGGCCCCGCCACTTCGTGTTGGCCCCGCTGCTTCGCGCCAGCCCCACCACTTCGCGCCGGCCCTTGCCACTTCGCGCCGGCCCCGCCACTTTGCACCGGCCCCTGCCACTCCACGCCGGCCCCAGTACGCGCCGGCCCCCATCCGTGCCAACCCCATTTCGCGCCAGCCCCTGTCCGTACCGGCCCCAGCTGCCGCCGGCCCTAGCTCCCGCCGCGCCGCCGAGCAACCGCGTCGCGGAGCCGTGGAGCCACTGCGCCGCGCCTATGAGCCGCGGAGCCGCCGCGCCGTGCTGCCAAGTTGCCGAGCCGCCGAGCCACCGTGCCGCCGAGTCGCCGCGTCGCCGAGCTGACGTGCTACCGAGCCGCCGTGTCGCTGTGTTGCCCCGACACGCCGGCCTTGGCTCCCCCCTCTACGCCGGCGCTCCGGCCTTTTCCACCGCTGCTCTCCACTGCTCTCCACCGCCCTCTCCTCCTCCTCGTCTAGCGGCTGTCAGCTGTTGCAGCTGTGGCGATGGCGGACGCTGTGCTCCGCCTGGACGCGAAGGGTCGGGCGATCGACTTTGAGGCGTGGCTCCCCGACCTCCGCCACTCGCTGAGGGGTCAGCGTCACGATGGCCAATCTCTGGCCGTCCACGTTGACGGTAAGATCCCCAATCCGGACCCGCCTGCTGCCCTCTCTAACGCCCCCACGCCCGCTGAGCGTGAGGCCTTTGCAGCTGCTGAGCTCGCCCGCTCTGTCTGGAAATCGCGTGATGCATTTGCATAACTTGTTGTTAGTCACGCCCTCCCCCTATCTGTGCGCCCCCGCTACCAGGGTGTAGAGACTGCGAAGGAGTACTTAGATGCCATCATTGCGCGCTATTCCACCCCCTCCTCCGCCTCTGCCGGCCATCTCCTTCTCCCCCTGCTCTTCCCTGATCTTGCGTCCTTTCTCATTGTCGCTAATCTCGCCCCTCACCTAAGCGCACTAGAGGCCATTACCGTGCTGCTAGCACCGAGGCTCAGCTCCTTGTTCTGCCTCTCGATGCTACCCTGTACTTCCTTGCCACGCGCCTTCCTGACCGCCTAGCCACTGCCCGCGACCACGTCCTTGGCCTCCACCCCGCTGACCTCACCCTCACTCACTTTATCACTACCCTGTCCACGATAGAGATCCGCTAGCGCACTATCGCTCAGTCGAGCGGCACTGCAGCGGTCCCTATCTTTCAGGGCTGTGCTCCCTCCCAGTGCACTTACTCTGACGTCTCTTCTGTTGTTGCTGAGACGGCCCCTGCTACTGAGACCACTGCAGCGGCCTCAGCACAGTCTCGTCAGGGTAGGGGATGCCGGGCCCATGGGGGGCGTGGCAGCGGCAGGGGTGGCGGGGGTGACGGAGATGGCGGAGGTGGTGGAGGGGACTGTGGTGCAGAAGAGGGGACCGGGGGTACTGCCCTGGTGCAGCAGCAGCCGTGGGGACCCCCGCCGCCGTGGTGACCTGGCGGCTCTGGTGGTGGTGGGCGGCGCAGCTCGGTGTCGGGTGGCGGCTCCAGTGTGGTCACCTGCCTGTACCAGCTTCAGTCCGGCCCCCGTCGCGGCACCGTCGGTGATCTTCCCAGTTACACCGCCGCTCATTGCTACCGCCGCCTCGACGACCTCTTCCGTCTCCGGTTCGGCCGTGCGTCGGATCCCCCTGACTGGCACAGCCTGGTACGTCGCCGTGTGCCGGTCTTTGAGATGGATAGGGATCAGATTTGCTCTGCAATGTATGTTATGTATGCCATGTATGCTGATGACTCTAGTGTGACTAAACCTTATTACCCTATGTTGCCTAATGTAGGTGTGCCCCCTGTGTGTAGTCTAGGCTCCCCTGCCGCGTCAGGCGTAGGACCTCCTGATTTGTTTAGCCTGGGCTCCACACTAGCCCCTCCGCCGGCAGCCGCTACCGCCACGCTTTCTTTTACGCTAGACTCTGCTGCGTCCGCCTGCTTCTTTCGCGGCACCGTCAACGACCGCAACTCGCTGCTACCGCCGCCTCAACGACCTCTTCTGTCTCCTCTTCAGCCATGCGTCGGACCCTCCCGACTGGCACAGCCTGCTATGTCGACGTGTGCTGGTCTTTGAGATGGATATGGATCAGATTCGCCCTGCTTTGTATGCCATGTATGCTGATGACTCTAGTGTGACCGGACCTTATTATCCTTTGTTGCCTATTGTAGATGTATCCACCTATCTGTAGTCTAGGCTCCCCTGCTGCGTCAGATGTAGGACGACCTGCTTTGTTTGGCCTAGGCTCCACTCTAGCCCCTCCACCGGTTGCCGCTACCGCCGCGCTCTCTTTCACGCTACACTCTGGTGCGTCCGCCTGCTTCTTTCGTGATCACACCGCTTGCCGCCCCCGCCGCTGTCGCGCTTGCTGACCCCTCGTCAGGTCCTGTAGTAACCCGTAGCTCCACCACCCTTATACGCTTGAACATCCCTTCGTTCTCCAGGAATCTATTTGGTGTCGGCTGTCTTCAGAACCTCATCGTCACCACTTTGTTCCCCAGACACGAGCGGTACGTGGTCTGTACCGAGGCCACCATTGGTGCCCCTCTCACCACATTCCCCCGGGCCTTGGTGTCTGGCTTGTTTACGCTTGACACCGCGTCCCCCCCGATGGGGGCGTCTCCCCAGGTGGCCGCGCCCTCCCAGGTTGCTGCGGCTTGCTCTTGTCGGTCGCTCACTCACTCGTCACGACTGTTGCACCACCGCCTAGGTCACCCCGCACTCCCGCGTCTACGTCACATGTCCGAGCACGGTCTTGTCTTAGGTCTCCCTGCATCGCTTCCTGCTCTCCCTCCTTCGCCTACCCCATCGTGCACGCCCTGCATCGAGGGCCGGCTACGCCGTGCTCCTCACTCCTCCTCACTTCCTCGTACCACTGCGCCACTCCAGACCTTGTATGTAGACGTTTGGGGTCCAGCCCCCGTCCCTGGGCCGCGTCGAGAGCGCTACTTTCTAGTGCTTGTCAATGACTACACGCACTACACCACGGTGTTTCCCCTGGAGCGGAAGGCTCACGTGCCTGACATTCTTATCCCGTGGGTCGTAGCTGCACGAGTCCATCACGGCCTCCCTGTGGTGCATCTCCACTCCGACCGTGGCGGCGAGTTCGCCTCCGGTCGGCTTGGCCAGTTCTGTTGTGCAGAGGGCATCACCCAGTCGTACACCCTGCCGGGCTCCCTGCAGCAGAATGGGGTCGCTGAGTGATGCATCGGTTTGGTCATGGAGGTGGCTCGTACCTCCATGATCCATGCCGGTGCATCCCATTTTCTGTGGCCGTTCGCTGTTCGCTACGTCGCTCACCAGCTTAACCTGTGGCCACACTCCCAGCGGCCGCAGGTTTCGCCGACCCTCTTCTGGACCGGGTCCGCTGGTGACGCGTCTGCATTCCACGTCTAGGGCTGCCTCACTCACATTCGTGCCTCTCGCACGGACAAGCTCACTGCCCGCACCGTCCCTTGTGTCTTCCTTCATTTCCCCCTCGATGCATATGACTGGCATTTTTACCACCCGGCATCCACCGCTTCTTTCACTCTCGTGACGACACTTTTGATGAGTCTGTCTGCTTCTAGACCCGCTTTCCTCACCGAGGTCTCCCGGTTACCCCGCCCCTGTTTCTGGTTCCCACTCCCCCGGTAGCACTTGCTCATCTCCCTCCCCGTCCTACCCCGTGTGGTGTGTCTCATGGCACTCCCCTTCCGTTGGTTGTCCCGGTGGAGGAGTCGGTTGACTCTGGGGGCCCTGTGGCCCTGTCTCCGCCCCGGTGTCACCTCGTCCCCTGCCGCAAAAGCAGTCGTCGTTGCCGCTGCAGCAGCAGCCACCGTCGCCGCCGTTGAGGCCGCAGCGGCAGCCACCGTCGCCGCCGTTGAGACTGCAGCAGCAGCCGTCGTCGCCGCTATTGCGGCTGCAGCAGCAGCCGCCGCTGCCACAGGGGTCAACGAGCTCTGGGGGTGCGGGCGTTGAGGAGGGTGCTGGTACTCGGGGTGCTGGTTCTGGGGGTGCTAGTCCTGGGGGTACTGTCGTGGCTTGTCCCGGCGGTCCTGGGGGTGGCACCGGTGCTGGAGAGGGTTCTCGTTCTTGGGGTGTTGTCGTGAAGTGTCCCAGAGGTAGTCGTGGTGCGGTTGGATGTTCTGGCGCCGACGTAGAGTAGAAGCAATAGTCCTCGCCGGTGTCCGCCCTTTGCCTCCTGGGTCTTCCCTCCCCCGACCGCTTGCCTGCGCCTCCCCCGCCGCCACCTCCCCCGCCTATCTACGGTCCTGTGTTTCCACCGCCAGACTCGTCCCCGTCTTGTTTCCTCCCTCGTTCTTCTCCTATGTCTCCTCCCTTGTCTTTTAACCAGACCCCCCCTCGTGCTGGTGGTTTCACCGTGCCTCTCGTGCTCGTCCTGTCCCTCCTGTCCAGCGCTCTGACCACATGTTGCTCCGCTCTCACGTGTCTCATGCTCCTCTTCAACTGTCGCCTCCTCAGTCGTCGCTTGTTGCCTCTCCGCCTCCTCTCTTGGACTTCCTCCGTGCTGCTAGTCCACTTGATCCTTGCGTACTCGCCTCTCTTGTTACCGACCCGTCCGTTCCTGTCTCCAGTCTTGATGCTCTTGTCGCTGCCGTCGCTGACTTCGCCTCTACCTGCCGCCTTGACTATGCCACCGCTCTGGTCTCTGACCCTGCCCTTCCTCCGTCCGTCGGGGATGCACGTGCCCTTGGCAGTGACGTCATAGAGGACAAGCAGTACGAGCTAGCTTTCCCGTCCGAGGCCGCTCCTCACCTCTGCTCCATGCGGCTAGTCCCTGAGGGTGACCCAGGCGCCCTTGACATCCCAACCCCTCGCACTTTCGATGAGGCGACCTCGGGACCCTGGGCCTCTCAGTGGATAGCTACCATGGACCGATATATGGCATCTTGGAGATCCACCGGCACCTACGTCGACGCAGTTCCCCCACTCGGGGTGAACGTAGTTGATGGCCGCTGGCTCTTCAAGGTGAAGCGCCCTCCTGGAGAGCCACTGGTGTTCAAGGCCCGCTACATTGCTAGATGCTTTCGTCAGCGTGAGGGTGGTTTCTTTCAGACCTTTGCCCCGACCCTGAAGACGACCACTCTTCGGGCGCTGCTAAACGTAGCAGCACGGCGCAACTACGAGTTGCAATCCCTCAAGTTCTCTACTGCGTTTCTCCAGGGCAATCCGCACGAGCAGGTCTACCTGGGCCGTGCGCCAGGCTTCATCAGCACCTTCACCACTGGGACCGAGTGGCTCCTCCGGCGCCCAGTTTACGGCCTGCGGCATGCGCCCTCGTGAGTGGCACGACACGTTGCGTGCTATATTAGCTAACCTGCAGTTCTTCCTGTCGTCTGCAAACCCTTCGCTCTTCGTTCATTTAGGCCAGATCTAGTTCTACATCCTTGTCTACGTAGACGACTTGGCCTTCGCTACTCCAGACAGAGATGTACTGGTCTCCGTGAAGGCTGAGCTGATGAGAAGACACACCTGCACCGACCTAGGAAATCTGCGCCGCTACCTTGGCTTGCAGATCTCCAGGGACAGAGCAGCGCACATCATCACTCTCACACAGTCATACTTGGTACGCTAGGTCCTTCAGAGGTTCGGTCTTCAGTTCTCCTCCGCAAAGCCCACACCTCTACCATTAGATTACAGGCTCTCGACTCCTGTCCCTGACAAGTCGGTAGTGCCTAGTGGTCCATACGCAGAGTTGGTGGGTTACCATATGTACCTAATGACTTGCACTCGCCAAAAACTCGCATACCCTCTCATCATCCTGGCTTGCTTTGTGGCGACAGGCAGACAACAACCACAGCAGTGGTCGGCCGCTAAGAGGGTTTTGTGTTATCTAGCAAGTACATCAGGCATGGGGCTAGTGCTAGGAGGACGCAAGCTAGTGGTCCTTACAGGGCACACATACGCTTCGTGGGCGGACGACGCTGAGACGCTCAGGTCCTCCCAGGGCTACTGCTTTAGCCTTGGTGCAGGCGCCATCTCGTGGAGGTCCACCCGTTCGTCGTCTGTTGCACAGTCTAGCTGTGAGGCTGAGATCTATGCTGGTGCCATGGCGGCACAGGAGCTCCGTTGGCTGACTTTCTTGCTTACAGACTTAGGTGAGCATCCTATCTCTAGTAGTGCTGCCCTAGTTAGCACTTGTCTAGCTTGTACTCTTTTGACTGGTCTTCAGACCCTTGCCTCAGAGGTTGGACTAGTAGTACCACCCAAAGTTGCATGTCTCTTGCCAGGCACTACCCCTTGCCTAGCCTAGGGGGTGTGTCAATATATATATGTATACATATATACAGTGACGGAAACAATTGTCTGGATGTTTAGCATTAATTAGAGTTTTTGGGCTTTCCGATCACTGTACATAAAGTCTTAATGTTTAATGGTGGTACGCTTTGGAGGGGCACATGGTGGATGTGTTCACAGCACAAAAATCCATGATAGTACACTGGATCCAACATAGTGCCAAAAGATATACAAAGAGTACATCCGGACAATTATTTCCCGTGACAAAGAGCAACCTTTCGCGTAGCGTTTGTATTACCTAGTCCACCAACACTTGGCCTTGATCACCACCTGCACCCTCCTATGCATGTTATCTACGAGGTTAGTGCAAACCTTTACATGGATCTTCTCGCACTCTTCCTGGACCCACACTTTTGCATAAGGGAATGTGCAATAGGAAAATTGCGAAGGATTTGAGCGTATGCAAGAATATTGTGAACGATTTCTGATTGAATGTTATCTCTGAGACTAGCCACGCTGAGGTGTGGCCAAATATGCCATAAGTCGATTGACTCCGTCTTATCACAGATCGTCTTCGTCGTACCGTTGTGGGGTAAAATTACGAGCAGAGTGGCGAAAACTAGGGTATCTTCCACGAAACTTAGGGTAACATAGCACGGTCGAATGTGCACCCTTGAACTATTAGAATCACACTAGGATCCATAGGTCTCGTCACGGTGCAGCAGTCGAAGAAGCCGCGACTATTCAGAAAGAATATCCGGGTTGAGTTCTGGTGAGGAAGGGGGTCACTCCAGCGCAACATACTCATACTCTCCAAGCCATTCCAAGCCATGTGTCCTGCCTAGGCTTGGAATGGCTTAGAGAGCATGAGTTTGTAGCACTCGAGTGACCCTCATCCTCATCAGACCTCAACACATATATTCTTCCCCACCAGTCGGGGCTTCTTTGACTGCTGCACCGTGATGAGACCTGTAGATTTTAAAGCGATCCTATTATTGAATGGGTGCATAGTCAACCGTGCTATGTTACCCGAAGTTTCACAGCGGACACGCTAGTTTTAGCTACTCTGCTCGTAATTTTACCCTACAACGGTACGACGAAGACGATCCATGATAAGATGAGACTAATCGACTTATGACATCTTTGGCCACACCTCAGCATGGCTAGTCTCAGGGATAATATTCAATCTCAAATCGTGAACAATACTATTGCATACGCTCAAATATTTCGCGATTTTCCTAGTGCTCACCCCTTTATGCAAAAGGGTGGGTCCAGAAGGAGTGCGAGAAGATCCCTGTAAAGGTTTGCACTAACCTCGTATGTAACAAGCTAGGGTGCAGGTGGTGATCAAGGCCAAGTGTTGATGGACTAAGTGTTAGTGTCTATATTTTTAGATCCAGCGTACTATTATGCATTTTAGCGCTGTGTACATATCCATTATGTGCCCCTCCCAAAGGGTACCACCATTTAATATGAAGAATTTATGTACAGTGGTCCGAAAGCCCAAAAACCCTAATTAATGCAAAACATTAAAACAATTGTTTCCGTAACCATATGTATGTATATATTGTTTTAGGAAGGTGTGCCCATTGCCCCTAAGGGCACTGCCCCTTATCTAGCGGTGGGCGGTGGGCGGCGGGCGGCGGGCGGCGGGCGGTGGGATTTGAACCCATGACCTTTCCTTTTCTATTGTTTGTTTGCCCCACTACAGCATTGGATATGCTTTCCCTGCTCCATCCCATAATTCTGTACATGCACAAATGGTCGGTGCAGTGAGGTTCTTCTTGTACTGGACAATTGGCAATTTCCCAAATGTCAAATTAGGACCATACGCAAGAGGCAAAACTTGGGCCAAGTTGACAGAGGACGGCTAAATGGAAGCACGCACTAGCCAGCTGCAATCATCTTTGTTTGATTGTACGCCACAACACTTGCAGTGTGTGTAGGGTATGCACGTACTATTCCCAAAATATTTTGTGCTTGCAGGCTATGGCTCAAGGAGAGGGCAGGAGCTTGTAGGGGTTGAGAATGCCATGGGGGTCAAACAAGGTCTTCACTCTCTTCATCACTGCCACCTGCGGCACATCATGCACGCAACACAGATGGTGTGCGAGAGGCAAGGAAGACCAGGAGAAGGGAGGACAGGGGATGCGTGTTGCTGTATACACTTTTTACCTGCCTAGTCTGTACCACACCACCTACCTAATACAAGGACACATTGAGCGCAAGGGAACGACAGCACAATGAACGAGATTCAATGGAAGGTAGTGGTGGACCAGATGCGGCAAGGGCGAAGTACTGGATGTGCCCACTCCTAGGCAGGTTGACGAACGGCAGGCAAGCTGCGCACGGCATGGCAGCCCATGTGCAGAGTACGGCATGACAGTCCATGTGCAGAGTACGGCATGACAGTCCATGTGCAGAGTACGGCATGGCAGCCCATGTGCAGAGTACGGCATGGCAGTCCATGTGCAGAGCGTGGCATGGCAGTGCATGCAGAGGGCACGTACCGCGTGCGGCGCCTTGCTGTAGTGGATGGCGTTGGCCTTCATGAGCCCCAGCCCGTGCTCCGCACTCACACTGCCCTGCCGCCCCGCCACCCACTCGTACACAAACGGCTCTATCCGCTCCAACAGCTGCCGGGCGCCAGGGCATGGCACGGCATGGGCGCACAAGTGGTAGCACCCACACGCGACAGCACGCACACATGACGGAGAAGGCACACGGAGGGGCGGGGAGTGGAGACAGATGCGGAGAGGATGAGATGCGTTGGATAGGTGAGGCCTGTACCCCAGAAGAGCGTGAAGCTAGTGAGCATGCAACTGGCTGGGCACCATAGCTACCATCATCATACTTGCCAAAGTGCCTACGCCAATCGCAGACGAACCTTGTCATCATATGTGGGTGCGGAGATGTTGAGATGCAGATTGCCGTCTCCCAGATGCCCGTACCCCACCACCTCCGCTGCACTGCCCTCTGCTCCCCCAATATGGCACACACTCACAGCAGCGAGCACGGAAGAGAGACGCAGTAACACAGGGGAAGGGAGGGAGAGGAGGAAAGGAAACGAATGTGAGATGGGAGCTCGATGGGTACATACCCATCATAGCATGCCACATTGCCCCACGCCATACCGCCACCACCACCTCACGCTCATGCCTCTGGACCTCCCTTGACCTCATACTGTGCGTCGCATCCCTTGACCTGATACTGTGCATCGCATCCCTTGACCTGACACTGTGCATCGCATACACACGGATATGAGATGTCATTCCACCATCCGGCTCCTTCTCAGCCTCTTCCCTTCTTTCCCTCCCCCCCTCTCCCCACTCCCCCTCTCACCCCGTCTGCCTCGCACCTCGTCCAATGCACACAACTCTCTCGTCGCCACCGACCGACCATTCTTTCATACCGCATCATCCCTCTTCTTTCATACCGCATCATCCCTCTTCCTTCATACCGCATCATCCCTCTTCTTTCATGCCGCATCATCCCTCTTCTTTCATACCGCATCATCCCTCTTCTTTCATACCGCATCATCCCTCTTCTTTCATGCCGCATCATCCCTCTTCTTTCATACCGCATCATCCCTCTTCTTTCATACCGCATCATCCCTCTTCTTTCATACCGCATCATCCCTCTTCTTTCATGCCGCATCATCCCTCTCGCCCATTGGCCCCTTGGCCCCTGCAGCCCTATTCCTCACCCAGCCGGGTGCGCATCTCCTCCACAAGAGCGTACAGGTCCTTGACGGGCACCGACAGGTCGTACTTGTACACCGCCCCCGCGCGCTGCAGCGCCTCCGCCACACCCTGCTTGGTGCGGATAGCGCCATCCACGGGGAGGGGAGGGGGCAGGGAAGGTGGGTAGCGTTGGAAGGGGAGCACAGCGAGGGGGTGTTCAAAGGTGGAGTGGCATGAGGGGCAGAGGGGGCATGAAATGACAGTGTGAATGGATAGCAGCGGAAGCGGAAGGAGAAGCGGCAGTGGCAGGGGAAGTGAGGAGGGTGACATGTCAGCTGACCTCTCGCAGGTGCCAGATGGCAGCGGCCTGAGTGGAGTCATGCGCCACCGTGCCGTCGTCCACCACCCCCTCCTCCATCACACTCTCCAGGAACGCGTCCAGCTTCGCCCTGCCGTGCCATAGCACACAGGGAGGGAAGGAGGGGGAGGAGATGGGGTGTGTGCGTGCCACATGGTGGGCATGGTGGGGAGGATTGATGCATGCATGGATTGTGGATTTCCATTCCATGAGCTCCGTGGCTGGCTCGTGTGTGTGAGATAGAGCTATGGGCAGCACGGCTACTGCCACACCCACCTGTCATGCTCTGCCTGGCTGCCCGACGTCTCAATGAGGACGTAAAAAGGGTATGCCCCGTCTGGCAGCGGGTCCCTGGTGCCCTCGTTGTGCTTCAGCACCTGGTAGCAATGTCATGGCACGTGGTGGCAGCCCACACACGTGGCAGGAGAGCACGTCAGACAGACTATGTGAGACGTGTTGTGATGCTTCTATCATGCCACATGCAAGCTGCCATCTTCCATCTAAGCTGGCAGCCGCAATTCCCGCTAGACTTACCATGCGTAAAGAGTTGCTGTCGAAGAACTCAGCGGCAGACAGCACCTCCCCTAGATGGCGCCTGCTCTCGCAGAATACCCGCTGCACGGCGTCAAAGGACGAGCACCCCAGCAGCGCCACGTGCACGGAGGGCGACCGCGGGGGCGCCAGCAGCACCACCCTCGTCACCACGCCTAGCGTGCCCTCCGCCCCTGATGGCGGGGATAATGGTGAGAGGGAGGAAGGGGGGCGGATGCGGAGAGGTGGGCTCAACTGTCGCACTTCATCACAACCCGCAATCAAGCCAACACACCCATCGATCCGTCCCCAAGTCTCATCAATGAAGAGGTGCTTGAGGTCGTACCCCGTGCTGTCCTTCCTCGATAATTACCCTGCTACGACCCCCAAGTCTCACCAATGAAGAGCTGCTTGAGGTCGTACCGATGAAGAGCTGCTTGAGGTCGTACCGATGAAGAGCTGCTTGAGGTCGTAGCCCGTGTTGTCCTTCCTGAGCGCCCTCGTCATGTCCACCACCGTGCCGTCCACCAGCACCACCTCCAGCCCTGCAAGAAGAAACGCACGCACGGGGGGAGATGCATGGGAGGGGACGCATGGGGGCATGCAGGGATGGTTGCGGCATTACATCCACCAAAGTGCCGTCCGCCAGCACCAAAATCAGCCGTGCAAAGGAGAAGCGCACGAGAGAGCACGCATGCAGGCAGGCATGGTTGAGAGGCAGCACCCCCAGCCCTTCCACGCCCACCATGCACGCACGGGAGGGGAGGCATGGTTGATCGGAGTGGGAACTGGGACTGCACCGTCCACCAGCACTCCAGCCATCCATTCTTGCAGATTCACATCACATGGTAATCTGCAGAGCCTTGAGAGAGAAAAGTGTTACCGAGGCTGGAGGCCAGAGCAAGAGCCCTCACCGAGCACAGAGCCGTGCAGGGAGCCGTAGCGCAGCAGGCGGATGCCGCCCGCGTTGGTGGACACGTTGCCGCCTATCTGGCAGCTGCCCTTGGCGCCCAGATCCAATGGCATCGCGAACCTGAAGAAGTGGGCGCGTAGGGTGTGGGGTGTGGGGTGTGGGGTGTGGGGTGTGGGGTGTGGGGGAGGTGAGAGGGGAGGTGCGTTCGTGTGCTTACTGATGCATTGGTGATGTGACCCTCTGGCGGCCAGAGGAGAGGAGACGGGAGGTGCAGGTGGTGGTATGTGTGTGTGTGTGTGTGTGTGTGTGTGTGTGTGTGTGTGTGTGTGTGTGTGCATGCGTGCATGGGTGTGTGTGTGTGCGTGTGTGTGTGTGTGCATGCATGTGTGTGTGTGTATGTGTGTGTGTGTGTGTGTGTGTGTGTGTGTGTGTGAGTTTGAGAGTATCACTCACCCCCTGTCAGCCAGAAAGGTGTCGAGGGACTCGAGAATGCAGCCTGCCTCGCAGTCAAGGATGCCGCTGACCTGATGGGGGCACACGTGGGCCGGATGGGGCGGTGTGGGGAGAGAGCGAGGGGAAACAGGCACTGGCGTGCGGTGCAGTGTTTACGCATGGAGTTAGAGTTTGGCAATAAAGTGCAGGTCTCGTGGGTGGGTTTAGTGGAAAAAGAGGCCCAGTTGATGAGCGAGGGAGTGCATAGTGGCATGGCAGCCATGTGCAATGCCGCAACATGCATGCGATTGTTAGGAGGGGAGGGAGGGCAGGGGTACAAGGGAGAGCAAGAGGCATACCTCATCAAATGAGATTATCTTGTTCATTCCTGCGAGGCTCAAAATAATCTGTCATTCCATGTTATGCCGTGATCAGAGGAATGCCAAAAACATGCACCCAGAAGGGTAGGGAAGGAGAGCAAGTGAGATGGAGGAACAGGCCACTGCACTCCACCTCCGTAACATGACCACATGCCATCCCTCTCCCTCCGTAGCTCTTCACATCTTCACCACTGCCCTCGAAGTTGACACTCCCTTGCATTGACTGTAGTTGCCATTGATATTGATAATAATCCGCATTGACACTGATACTGACTGACATTGACCGACGTTGACTTACAATGACAGACATTGACTGGCTTTGACTGAACCTGACTGACGTTGACTGGCATTGATTGACATTGACTGACATTGTTTGACATTAACTGACATTGACTCACATTGACTGACATTGATTGGCATTGCCTGACATTGATTCACGTTGACTGACATTGATTGACATTGACTGACATTGACTGACATTGATTGACATTGACTGACATTGTTTGGGCATTGACTGACATTGATTGGCATTGCCTGACATTGATTGACGTTGACTGACATTGATTGACATTGACTGACATTGATTGACATTGACTGACATTGTTTGGGCATTGAGTGACATTGATTGGCATTGCCTGACATTGATTGACGTTGACTGACATTGATTGACATTGCCTGACATTGATTGACGTTGACTGACATTGATTGACATTGCCTGACATTGATTGACGTTGATTGACATTGATTGACAATGGTGGACCTTAACAATGGCTGAGCTGCTGCACACCCCATGCCAAGCGCACCCACCTCATCAAACACAGGCACACTGCCGCCCACCAACCCCGTGTTGCCGCCCTGAGGCACCACAGCCAGCCGCCTCTCATTGCAGTACTTCAAAACATCCGCCACGTGGCGTGTTGTGGTTGGTCGCAGTAGCAGCTTGCTATTCCCCTTGTACTTGCCCATCCAGTCCACGTTGGCTGCTCCCACAGCATCAGGGTCCGTGATCACGCCACGCTCGCCTAACACCCCCTTAAAATACTCCACATCAGCATCTTCTAGCGTGGCAAATTGCGGGTCTCTGGAGACAGCCACAGTGGCGTACGCTGCCCGTGCTGTCGCGCCAGGGGTGAGGGACTCAGGACCGCGAGACACAAGCGCGCGGAACCCAACCTTTGCCGAGGCAAGTGCGTGGATGCTAGCGGTGGCTGACGGGGTTTGGTGGAGGGGGAGGGCCGCGGACATTGCGCGGAGTAATTGCAGGTTTAGCGGCGCAGAGCGGGAGGACGCGGAGTGCGATGGGGCTGGATGAAGTGCGGGGTTCGGCGCGGGACGGGGAAGAAGGCCAAATTGCCGGAACAACGTGGAGGTTGCGCGGATTGCACGGCCACGCTGGGAGGACGCCATGCTGTGCTGCACTGGTCACGACACGGCGATCTACTGACGTTACGGACTAGGCGAACAGCAGTTACAGAGCAGCTACTGAGAGCGAGAGCGCGTGGTTAGACGAGCACTGAAAGGGGGCGTGACTTGCGCGCGAAAGTGGATTGCCGAAACACTGGTAACGCTGAAGGTGACCTTTGAGTCGACTCAAAGGTCAACAGCTCTGCTGATTAAGGTGGCTCGCCGGCGCTGCGATGGCTGGCTGGAGGAGGTGCGGCGGAAGAGCGAATGGCGCGGACCGACAAGGACGGGCTAAGTAAGAGGTGATCGCATGCGATGGTGACGAGCTGTCGCACGCGACGTCTCAGCTCTGAGATGCCTTTCGCGGAAGGCGTACTGAACTGACTGCTTCGAGCAATCCAAAAACTCACGCAAGGATGAACCTACACGCACGTGGATGCTGTGAGGGGCGAGAGGCGAGACGGAACTTCTCGGTTGGTAGGGAGGACCAGTTGGCAGTGGAAGGAGCGAGTGATGTGAGGAGGACACAGGAGGGACGATAGACGAGACATACGGTGGTGGTCAAGTGTGTTGCGTACCGCAAGGAGTGCTGCTGCCATGTATGTATACGCGCTGGTCTGGCGCACGTCGAGAAACTAGAGCATGTCAGCTCGGCCAACTCAGCCATGGATGGTCAGCAAAGCAGGGTGGTTGGGCGATAATAAGTAGGCCAACTGACCGAAATTGCAAGCGACGGATGGTGGCTGAAATCGCCTTGCCTCAAAAGGATGTGAATCTAGGGAAATCTAGCCCGTGCTCGGGCACACTTGTCAGGACTCAGGAATTCCCGAGGTGCTGGAGAGGCGCGCATTGGTGCTTGCCTGCCCCTCGAGAACTGCGGCGACGAGTGCGGCCCACTCGCATGCTCTTCACCACATCCCCGCTGGCAATCACGTAGTGAGAACATTCTAGCTCCTGGTGAATTTCCAGTTTTACTTGAGTGTACATCATCGCAGATCGTTATAGGCCAACAGCTGATCGATTTGCACATCCTCGATAATAACAGAAATCGCCTCTGCTGATGTGGTGCCACATGTGCTTTGGATGAGGTCTGGCAAATTTTGTGTGTCGTCTCCAACCCCACTGATGTCCTGACGCGTGGAACCGAATTGCCCCTCCCTTCAGGCCGACCGAAGCCATACACTGGGTAACCCTATCAACCAATCTGCCCATACTTCCAATGTGTCGCATACAATTTTTGTTGAGGAACGAAGTGCAGTCCCAGGGTCGCGATTTGGGCTCGCAGAATTTCAACGGCTCAGATGTGCGGTTTGGGTTCGTCTATGAAGTGTGTGGAACTCCCAAGGGCTGCCTGACAAGGCAGGAAGGAAAACTGATCAGCTGGTATCTTGGTAGTCCTCTCACCTGCATCTAAGACCAGGCTGGTCTGGTCTAGAGCCTAGACTCGCCGCCATGGCTAAGGACGACGTTCCACAGAAGGCGAAGCCTTCGCAGCTGGTCTCTAAGAAGTCTCCAGCGCAGGAGCCGGCGAAGAAGATGAGTCCGGGGGAGGAGATGGAGAGCGAGTGGCAGCAGATCGTTGACTACTATGACCCGGTCAATGTGGGGAAGCGCGCCGAGGAGGCCAGGAAGAAGGAGCTGCAGGCTCTTCAGTCCGCCATGGAAGCGAATCGCGAGCAGGAACAGGTTAGAACAGGCAGCACAGTTCTTGTAGGGATGAGGATATAGCAGCTCCTGGTTTCGAGTCAGAATGTATCAGTTCGTCGCGATTCAGGGGTTTGATCAGGTTGGTGCGTGAGGCTTATTCGTATTATCGCTTTAGCCGAATGCGTCGGGTAGAGGTTGGATGTGCGGTCGTTCGAGCGAGCTTCAGCGGCCATGCCAGATCCGATCAGGAATGTAGCTAGCATTCAGAGGCACGCGTAGTGAGTAGACTCAGAAGCTACACTGGTGAGGATTCCATATTTCCTGCTCTCAAACAGAGCATGACAGAATGGTATAGCCGAGCGTCCAGTGTCGTAAGTCTGTTAAATGCGGTGGGATATAAGGCCTTTACCTTGTGCCTGATGCAGTAAGCTCAGCAAGTGTTTACTTCTCGTCGTCATCCCGCTTCATAAACCACATCTCATTAGCTTGCCTGCTGATAGTCTGTCAATGCGCGTGGATTCTGCGTTCCTGCAAGTCACGGCTTCCCTCGCTCCCCCCTCTCCCTCCGCGCGTCCCTTCCACCGTCCACTCGCCCCGTCCTAGATTCTTGAGGACTTCTACGGCATCAAGCCCAGGCCGAAGCAGTCCCTCGAGGAGCTGGAGCGGGCGGCGGCGGAGGTGGCGGAGGAGGACGAGTGGAATTTCCCGCAGGACCCGGACAAGTGGACGGAGGCGGACCTCGGCGAGGAGTGGGCGGAAGCCCCCCCCGACGCCAAGGTGCCGTTCTACGACCCGCTTCTCGGGCTCTCCGCGCTCGACGCCGCCGATGACGATGCGGACGCCGACGACGGCCGGCGCAGGTGAGGGGAATGAGGGAAGTTTTTTATGCTCTTCGCGCTTACAGGTGGCTCTGACGTCCCAATCACACGCAATGCGGTTGCTCATAACTCTCCATTTCGGTTGCCCGTTGTCTTCGTGTGCTCGCATGCCGTATGCCCTTTACCCAACCAGCCCTCCCTCCCCGCCTCTCCCCCTCCCCCGCCCTTTCCCCCACCAGGCGCAAGGCCCCCCGCAAGCAGCAGCGGGCAAAGCTGCCGCACTCGGAGGACCGGTATGTGCCGTACCGGCAGGGGCTGCCGCCGGTGAACGAGATGGACGATGGGAGCTCGGGCGCGCTGAGGGCGCTGGAGGAGCTGGAGATGGAGGAGGAGTTCCTGCAGTGGGCCTCCTATGTCTTCCGCGACGGCGCCACGTGAGTGCCGCCCCGCACGCACCTTCCCCTGCTCGCACTGTATGCAGAAACAAGTCCGCTGCATGCGCTGGCCCTATCTCGTTTGGCTGGTGCAGCCCCGAATGAGCATGGGCTTCGCTAGAGATGCGACTGTTGATATTAAGCACACCCTCCCGTTGCCGTCTTGTCTTTTCCACCCTTGGCCCGCCTTGTTCGTCGCTCTATTCGTGCCCTGGCGGCAGGTACGAGGGCACGGTGTGGAACGACATGGCGCAGGGCAAGGGAGTCTACACCACGCCCCTCGAGCTCTGCAAGTGAGTGCTGGTTACCACTCGAGCTCTGCAAGTGAGTGCTGGTTACCACTCGAGCTCTGTAAGTGAGTGCTGGTTACCACTCCAGCTCTGCAAGTGAGTGCTGTGCACCCCGTCTTCGATAGAAACAACCCACACCAAATGTAAACATCGCTGACATTTGCTCACCCCTTTCTCCCACACTCTCTCTTCCCATCGTCCTCCTTCTCTCTTCCCTTCCTCCCTCATGCCCACCTGTCTCTCTGTGTGTGTGACTCTGTCTGTCTGTGCGTGCGTGCACCGGGGGGAGCAGGTACGAGGGCGAATGGGTGCAGAACATGATGCAGGGCCACGGCGTGCTCTCCGTCGACGTCCCTGCGCGCCTCCCGCCGCCAGACTCCGAGTAAGCTCTACTCGAATATGCCTCCGTGCCGTGCTACCTCCCTCCCCTTCACTACCCTGTCCTTCCCGCCTAAACCCCAAACCTCCCCACACGACCCTTCACTGTCCTCACCTCTCACCCATAACCGATCCCTTCCCCACATTCCCCCCCTCCCCCGCTCCCCGCACGCGCGCTGCGCGCGTCAGGGCGTGGCGGAAGCTGAAGGCGGAGGGGAAGGTGTTTGAGGACGCGGAGATGAGCGCGGAGGACCGGGAGTGGCTGCGCATGGAGCTGGAGGACCTCAGCCAGCAGGAGACCGACGCCAAGAAGGCCACCGCCGCCGCTGCCGCTGGCGACGGCACTCTCGCCGTGGCTGACCCCACTGACGCCGTGCCGTTTGAGGACCACCCCGGTTGGCTCAAGGTCTACGGCCGCAAGCCGTGAGTGCGCCGGGTCCCCTAGTAGCTGGCAGAATGCTACCCGGCAGGCTAACAGCAAGGGTGTTGGGCGTAGGCCCAGTCGTCAGGAGGGGAGAATGATGAGATGCAGCCACGCAAGTATGTGGAGTGACAAATGTGCTTGTGCCCTCCCCCCCATGGTGCATGTGCATGTGTGTGTACATGCGTGTGCGCGCAGGGAGAAGGGGCACTACGAGTACGCGGGGCAGATGAAGCAGAACAAGTTCCATGGCTGCGGTGTCTTCACGCTCAACGGCCGCATGCACTTCGTGAGTCAACGGCTGCATGCACTTCGTGAGTCAACGGCCGCATGCACTTCGTGAGTCAACGGCTGCATGCACTTCGTGAGTCAGCGGCCGCATGCACTTCGTGAGTCAACGGCCGCATGCACTTCGTGAGTCAACGGCCGCATGCACTTCGTGAGTCAACGGCCGCATGCACTTGGTGAGTCAACGGCCGCATGCACTTGGTGAGTCAACGGCTGCATGCACCTGGTGAGTCAACGGCTGCATGCACTTGGTGAGTCAACGGCATAACAGCATGAATCACACGCACACCTACGGTTTCAGTTCAGCAATGTAGTGCATTGCATTGTCAGCTGTCCTCGTACCTCCCTTGGTATGCCTCGTACCTCCCTCGGTAGGCCTTGTATCTCCCTCGGTAGGCCTCGTACCTCCCTCGGTCTGCCTCGTACCTCCCTCGGTAGGCCTCGTATCTCCCTCGGTAGGCCTCGTATCTCCCTCGGTAGGCCTCGTATCTCCCTCGGTAGGCCTCGTATCTCCCTCGGTAGGCCTCGTATCTCCCTCGGTAGGCCTCGTATCTGCCTCGGTAGGCCTCGTATCTCCCTCGGTAGGCCTCGTATCTCCCTCGGTAGGCCTCGTACCTCCCTCGGTAGGCCTCGTATCTCCCTCGGTAGGCCTCGTACCTCCCTCGGTAGGCCTCGTATCTCCCTCGGTAGGCCTCGTATCTCCCTCGGTAGGCCTCGTATCTCCCTCTTCAGTGCCATTCCTGCCGTCTGTGCCACTCCTGCCGTCTGTGCCTTCCCACCCGCAGGGCAAGTTCCGCTTTGGGGAGTTTCTGCGCAACAAGGACGAGTGCGACGCCCACACCTCGGGGGTAAGTCCCAGGGAGAAAGCAAACAACCAAGAGGGCGTAGGGTGGAAGGATCACCGGGAGTCGAGGGGGGCGTACAAGGAATGGAGGGAGGGGCGGAGTTTGGGTTAGGAAATGAGAGTTGCATTGTGGACGGCGCTGTCACCGTTGCTGCTGGTTGGTGGGCACTTGGTTTCGTCTGCTCCACCATGCTCACAATTTTTGAGGCGCCTCAAAAACCGTTGCTGCTGGTTGGTGGGCACTTGGTTTCGTCTGCTCCGCCATGCTCACGCGTCCTGCGTATGCCCTCCTCGTGTTTGTTTTTGAGGCGCCTCAAAAATAGACTCCTGCATATGCCCTCCTCGTGTTTGTTTTTGAGGCGCCTCAAAAATAGACTCCTGCCTATGCCCTCCTCGTGTTTGTTTTTGAGGCGCCTCAAAAATAGACTCCTGCCTATGCCCTCCTCGTGTTTGTTTTTTAGGCGCCTCAAAAATAGACTCCTGCCTATGCCCTCCTCGTGTTTGTTTTTGAGGCGCCTCAAAAATAGACTCCTGCCTATGCACTCCTCGTGTTTGTTTTTGAGGCGCCTCAAAAATAGACTCCTGCCTATGCCCTCCTCGTGTTTGTTTTTGAGGCGCCTCAAAAATAGACTCCTGCCTATGCACTCCTCGTGTTTGCACCTCCCTGCACATGCACTCTCTCATCTACGCCTATCCTCTCTCGCCACCACCTGTTCCCCTGGTCCTTCCGTCCCTCCTCCCCCCCTTGCACGGCAGTTCCATGCAGGCATGGCGCGCGTGGCAGCAGCCAAGGCGCGCATGTTCGTTAACAAGCCCGATGGGAGTGAGCCCCAGTCCCATCCGCTCCCTGCTCGCTGCACCCTGCTCGCTGCACCCTGCTCGCTGCACCCCCGCTGCACCCTGCTCGCTGCACCTTGCTCGCTGCTCCTCTCGTCTGCCCCGCTTTGTCTGCTTACTCTTGCCCTTGCACTGCTCTAGTTCCCTGACCCTCTACGACGGCTCTCCTTCCTTTGCTGTCCCTGCCCCCTGCCATCCCACAATCCAACTGCAACCCCCCCTCGTCTGTCACCATTCGCTCCCTCCATCTCCTGCAGCACCCATACTCCAGCTCCTTTTTCCAACCTGCGCCGCACTCTCTCAACGCATCCCCCATGTGTCGCATCTCCCCTCCCTCTCTCCCTCCCCCCCTCTGTGTCGCCAGTGGTGCGCGAGGTGAAGGGGCCGTACAACGAGCCGTCGCACCCATACCTGTACGACGACGACGACATGTGGCAGGCGCCCGGCTTCATCCACGAGTTCCACGAGGTGTGCCTTGGGGGGGACTTCAACACGGATGGTAGGCGACATGCGGCGTGTGCCCTCAGCGCTCTGCCCTCTGCCCCAGGCTTTGTTCTTCTGCATCCGCTGAAGCCCTGCAAGGTTCCGAGGCGTCACTCTCAACCCACACCGCTTCTCCTGACGCCCATCAACAACTGTGCTGTATTGCCCCACCACCATCCCAACCCCCGCCCCCAGGTGCCCCCTGTATGGAAGCGGTATGCGGAGGAGGTGGACGGCGAGCGTCAGCTGTGGCTCAACTCGTTTAAGAAGGCGCCGCTGCGCCTGCCCTCGCCCTCCGAGCTCTCCTACCTCTGGGACCAGGGTGAGCGCGCTGGCACTGGAACCAGAGTGAGTGTGGGGAATGGGGTAAGAATGAGTCGCACCAGGCTGCGAGTGTGTGGCAGCACAGCACAGCACAGTCAGTGGGCGGATCGGCTTGCAGGAAAGCAGTGGTAGTGGGTGTGTGAGGTCTCTCAGGATTCCCCATCATCCACCATTCTCACCACTCCCGACCACTCTCACCTGCTCCAGGTTCCATCCCCCGCTGCATCCCTTCCCCCCCCCCCACCCTCAGACGAGGAGTTTGTGGTGCTGCGCAACACGCCTCGCCTGCCTGAGAGGGCGGGGGAGAGCGCGGAAGAGGAGGAGATGCGGCGGGCGGACATGCAGGGCGAGGTGCTGGTGCACGTGCCCACCCGGCAGATCATCAACTGGACCACCGACGACGAGGGCAAGCTCCGCCTCTTCGTGCAGCCCTTCCCCAAGTGAGCACCGGATGGCACGGCATGGCGTGGCACCGCTTTAGGCATGGCATGGCACCACTTTACGCATGGCATGGCATGGCACCACTTTACACATGGCATGGCATGGCACCACTTTAGGCATGGCATGGCACCACTTTAGGCATGGCATGGCACCACTTTAGTCATGGCATGGCATGGGACCACTTTATGCATGGCATGGCATGGCATGCCTTCACCATGCGCACAGCCGCTGTCGCTAGTCCACTGCCTCGGTGCGTGCCCTATGGCTTTCCTAACCCATCTATGCTAGCACCCATACACTCCGTCTCACTTTTCCTCCTCCCTTCCACTCCCCTCTACCCCACCCCCCAACCCCCCTTCCCCCTCCCCCAGGGACGGCAAGGTTGACCCGTCCAAGGCGCGGCCGCTGCCTCTGGGGTTCGACGAGTTCATCAAGGGCGAGGAGATGGAGGAGGAGGAAGACGAGGACGAGGACGAGGAGGAGAGCGAGGAGGCCCGCAGGCTCAAGACGCCCGAGCAGCTGCAGCGCGACGCGGAGCGCAGGCGCGCCAAGGCAGCGGAAGCACGGCGGAGGAAGGTGGCGCGGTGGGAGCGCAGTGTGCGCAACCAGGCGGCGTCGCGGCGGGAGAAGCGTGAGGAGGAGTGGGCGCAGCAGGACGCGGAGGAGGAGGAGCTGCGGCAGCTGGAGGAGGACGAGTGGGAACGCGAGGGCGACCTCATGGAGGCTGAGTTCGAGGCCCGGCTGGACGCCGCTGAGGGCATCCTGCCCGAGGGGGGCGAGGAGGAGGACGCGGAGGAGGGAGAGGGGGAGGGGAAGGCCGGTGAGGAGGGTGTTGCGGCTGGGGGAACCAAGGCTGCTGCTGCTGCTGCTGGGTCTGTCAAGGCTGCTGGTGGGGGGGCAGGGGAGGAGGAGGAGTCAGAGAGTGAAAGTGATGACGATGATGATGACGATGATGAGGAGGAGAGGAAGCCAAGGAGCTTTGGGACGGTGGCGATGGCGGGGAGTGAGGGCAGGGAGGAGGGCATGGCAGGGGAGGGGTGGCTAAGGGGGCCGGCTGCTGGGAGCAGCACCACTGTGTTCGCTTCCATCTCGCTCTCCTCTCAGGTAAACGCCCCTCTCGCATCCATGGGTGCCACACACCTCACACAACTCCACTCACGTGCTTTTGTACACGCCTTTAGTCAAGGGTTGTTTTCCCCTACTGCCATAAGCCTTCCATCTCCCTGCCTGCCTCGCGTGCCCAACTCGTCCGCGCTCACTCTCTCCTCACCTGTCTCCCCTGCCCTCCCCCCTGCCCCAGGTGGCCCTACAGCATGCCCTCCACCACGCAGCGCGCTCCATCTCCTCCCTGCGCCGCCTCCTCCCCTCCGTCTCCCCTGCTGCTCCACCTGCTCCCTCTGCCACCACCGCGTCCCTCTCCCTCTCCTCCACCCCTGCAGCCTCCCCCTCTCTCCCTCCCCCAGCTGCACTGGCTGTGCGCATGCCTGCTGGCGTGCCTCTGCTGCCCTCCCTGCGCGCCTCGGCACTGTCCGCATCTGCTCGCCATGCGCCTCTTGTGAGGAGCAGCTCTCATGTGGCTGCCAGAGTCAGCAAGGGCCGGCAGCAGCAGCAGCAAGTGCAGCAGGAGGCAGGGACTGCAGTGGGGAGCGTTTTGTCCCTGGCACTGCCGCTGCCTGCCACTCCCTCGCATGCTTAGCTTGCCTGAGATGAGCTGCTGCTAAGCAGTGACCCTAGGTCCATAGCACCAAACTGGACTTGGAAATACCTAGCCAGACCAAAGGTTTGAGGTATGGTTAGTTATTAGTCAACAAACACTGCATGGAATGGGAGTTCTCAGACCACCCTGTCAAAGCCATGGCTGAAGCCATCCTCTTTGGGTGGAACATTTGGCACTGGCAGTCTGATTGCCGTTGGTGGAATCAAGATGCTTGTTTACTGTGCCGTTTCCTTTTCACAGTGGAAGGGACTGAAGCAGTGTTTAGAAGAGGTTGCACTGCACAAGTTACGAATAGCAGTACATGATTCATGCCGGTAATTCATGGAATCTGTTTCCTGTCTCAATATTTTGCACTGTATATTCATGATTCGTCGGGCTTCATCTCTCGGTTGTGTGTGGAGTGTGGACCACCTTTGAAACTTCATTGGTCAGTCCATCTGTTTGAGTGCCTGAGCGGGTACATATTTTCCAAAGCTCCTCTGTTACCCATATACGGTAGATGCATCCATACATAAGTTATTCCTACACGCATGCCACACCCATGTCTCCCCGCCTCTACCCATTCAAGAACGAGCCCTTGGCAGCCGAACCACGCAATTCTAGCCTCTGTGACTGCCATGAACTGGATTCAGGCGCCTTGACCACACCCCCCCGTGGAATCTCTGCACGCGTGTGTCCATGCCCAAGGCCCTTCCAATACGTAGGGGGCCTCGGGGTTCCAGTCCCGGGGTTTGCTGCTGACTTAACTCCCAATCACAATCCCTGCCCTGCTGTCAAAGGTCCAGGACCTGGGGTGGTTGGAGTAGGGGGGCTCGGGGTTCCAGGTCCAGGGGCGGCCATTGATCTTGCCGGTTCGGGGCACGTAACCCCCGCCGACGTACAGGTCTCTGCGGTTCCAGATGTTGGGGATCTTGCAGATCTGCACTCCCTTGCCGCGGTACGGCTTGTTGGCGCACTTCTTCAGCTCGCTAATCCAGTAGCGGTACCCCACCGACTCCAGCCACGGGTTGCCAAACGCCATGCGGCCGAACGCCATGAAGTTGGGGCCCGGGCACGTGACGCCCAGCTCCATCAGGGGCTTGTCGATGAAGTAGTACTCGGTCTCGAACACCTTGAGGCCGTGGCACGCGCACGAGTAGTTGTACCATCTGTTCCACGTCGCATCCGGCCTGCACACAAACTCCTTGGTCATCTCGTTGGTCTGTGCCTGCGCGCCGCGCCACTGGCTCGCCGCCACCAGCACTGCGCACAGCAGCGCCATGCTCAGGAAGAGGCGCCCCATGATACCAGATACAGCTGGCGCAGAGAGTACTCAGAACTGCAATTACTTGAGAGTAGCGAGATTCCGAGGAAAAAACTTCAGTTTCAGCAAAGGCTCGAGGTGGCTCCCTGGAGCCAGAAATTCTAGTGGTGAGTGCTTTGGACCAAGTGAGGCACTCGCCCTTATATTGCCGATCGATGCCCGATTCATCCGTGGGCGAGTCAAAATGTCGATTTCTCGAATCGCAACCTCCGAACCGCACATGGGAACTCGGGCCAGTCAGCGGAGGTTGCGCGGTTGAGACGGTTGATCTTCCGTTTCGCTGCTTCGGGAGTGTGCGTGGCGCTCCCTCGCTGCCATTGGCTAGTTAACTTCGCATGGTTCGGGAGCTCAATTTGTAACATTCTCGGTCTACACTTGTAAATTATTCGTTCATTTCTCCAAAGTAGCTGAATCTGAATGAAGAAATCTAGGTCTCTAAAACGAGTATGCACCAATTTCTTATTTCTGCGAACTGTTCGTTCTTCTAGCGGAAAACCTCACGAAAGTGGCACCAGAGCGCTCTCTCGAGATTTCCCTGCCATCCCTGCCAGGGGAAAAGGAAATGCGGGCCAACACCAAGGCGGGAAAATACCAAAGCTGGAGAATCACAACACGCGAGGCAGTCAGTTCAGTCTGACACGTCAATCGCCGCTGGGAGTGGGCACGTGCTGGACCCTATATGTTCAGCAGACAATACCGTAGTGAAACTTCAGTGCGGGAGACTCCGTTAGGAGCTGTAGCATTGTGCGTGGCCTTCAAGCTTTCTCGCTGCCGTTTCTGCCAGCCTCGAGAGCTTACCCAAGTCATTCGCCTCTTATCTCTCGCTGCACTCCGTCCTCTCCACCGTAACTTCGTCGTCGTTTCTCCCGTCGCCGTATTCCGCTGACTGCTCCTCGGCCCATTATCTACCGTCTCGCTGCGCCTATCCTCCACCGTGCATCCTTGATATTGCCGTCACCTCACGCCCGCATGGGGCCTGACGACACTGTGCGCGACACTGCGACAAAGTCGCAATTCCTTCCACCCGTCGTACGACCCGTTCCGCCCGCCATCGCAAAATGCCTGGATCGCGTGCGACAGTCTCTGCAAGTGACGTTCAAGGAATTCGTCGCAGACGGCCGCCAAAGCAAGAACGGCGACTCAAGCGACTCAGCCGGCGACAGCTCTGGATTGGTTCAGATCCGCTGCCGCGACGCGCAGCGCGATCAGATCGTCGCATTCTGTCGTGAGCATGCGACTAAAGGCCGCGCGGGCAGCCTATACGTTTGCGGCTGCCCAGGAACAGGAAAGACCCTGATGCTGTCGCAAGTGGCGAAAGAGGTGTCCACGTGGACGAATGCCGCCGGCCAGGTGAGCCCATCGCGTGCCGCAATAGCAGCTAGGGTCGTCACCCCCCAAGCCCCGTCTGTTCTTTCCTCAGCGGCGGTTCGCCATCCCCCCCACTGCCTTGTCGCTCCATCACCCACACCCCTCCATGCACCGTGCTCCATGCATTCACCTCTCACTGCACCCACAGACTTAACTCAATTCAGTCCAAATCCCCTCGAATTTGAAACTTTCCCCAATCAATTCCCGTCATCCCTACATTCACCCCATCGCCCCATCGCCCCATCGCCCCATCGCCCCCCTACCCACCGCTGTCTCCGCCAGCCCCTGTGTGCGCCGGTGTACGTCAATTGCATGGCCCTCACCGACCCCGCCGACCTCTTCCCGCAGGTGCCTCCCCGCTCCAACCCTCTCCCTTCCTCCTCTCTTCAGTTCAGCATGGCACCCCCATGGCACCTCTTCAGTTCAGCATGGCACCCCCATGGCACCTCTTCAGTTCAGCATGGCACCCCCATTCCCGCTCCACTCAGCGCATTCACAGACGTACCAAGTCGCTGCCTAGGATTCCCCCGCTTCCCCTGTTCCCCTCGCTCTCTCCCCTCCTCGCTCTCTCCCCTCCTCCCTCTCCCCACGTCATCACGTCGTTCGCTCCTCATGCACTCTCTTTCTCCGTGCTCCTTCCCCGTCCCGCCCTTCTTTCCCTCCGCCCTCTCCCCATACCATCACCACCCCGCGCGCGCCTTAGCTGGAGCGGGCCATAGCGGCAGCACAGGCTGCGCACCCTAGCTCCCCCCCAACCCACCGCGGGCGGCAGGGCGGGCAGGGCAGAGGGGGCAAAGGGGGAGCGCGGACGAGCGGGCAGGGGGAGGGGGCGAGAGAGGCGGTGCAGGCGCTGCTGCAGCAGGAGGAGGGGGTTGATTCTGGGGCTGCTGAGGGCGCGGGTGGGCGGGATGGTCCCGAGGGGATGAGGTCCCCGGGGTCAGATGCGGATGTGGTGGAAGTGACGCCAGCGGACGCAGGGAATCATGTAGCGGGGAAGGGAGGGGACCAGCGGGGGAGAGGGGGCGGCAGGAGGGGGGGAAGGGCGGTGGAGAAGCGAGGAGAGTGCTGCGGCTGAGGGAGAACGAGGGGGAGCAGGGGCAGGGAGGGGGGAGAGGCAAGGGTGGTGGTGATACGCAGTGTAGTCATGGGGGCAGCTGCACGGGAGATGCGAGCAGTGGTGGTGGCAAGGGCGGGAGGAAGGCAATGATGTGAGCCAGTCCGCTGATTGTCCGCATGCCCTCTTCACCCTCCTATGTCATCCACATGTCATGTCAGCGCGCTCATTCTTCACGTGCCATGTTTGGCTGTCCTATCAGTGAGATTTTCCCCTCGAAGGCAGCATCTCTCTCGCTTCTCTTCTTGCTTGTGTGTGGTATGTGTGTGTGTGGTGTGCCTGCATGCGTGTGTGCGTGGCATGGTGCAGTCTGGTGGTGGCGGACGAGGTGGATCAGCTGGTGAGGGGCAGGGACTGCAGCGCGCTCACGCACCTCTTCCAGCTGCCCTTCTCACACGCCCTCTCGCGCTGCATCCTCGTTGGTCAGTGCTGCGCCCTCTCCTATTGTCCAACACAACTGCTACGTTCAGTGCCGAAATCGTCTTTCGTTTGCTGTGCACCCCATGCACCCCATGCACCCCATGCTCCCCATCCTCCCCAAGAACCCCATGCACCCCATGCACCCCATGCACCCCATGTACCCCATGCACCCCCCCCATGCACCCCATGCACCCACCCCATGCCCCCCCCCCATGCACACCCCCCATGCATCCCCATACACCCCCTTGCACCCCCCCCATGCACCCCCCCCGATGCACCCCCCCCATGCCCCCCCCCCGATGCACCCCCCCCATGCAACCCCCCCCATGCACCCCCCCCCATGCACCCCATGCACCCCCCCCATGCACCCCATGCACCCCCCCCATGCAACCCCCCCATGCACCCCCCCCCATGCACCCCATGCACCCCCCCCATGCACCCCATGCACCCCATGCACCCCATGCACCCCACCACGCCTGCATGTGCTCTCATCTCCCTTCAATGCACCACGATGCCTCTTGTGCGCCCTGCATGCCCCGCCCCCCGCCACCAGGAATATCAAACTCCATCCACCTCATCGACTCCGTGCTGCCACACCTCTCTCAACTCAACTCCAGGTGGCCCCTCTGCCCTCCCTGCACGCCTCTGACACATCCCCTCCTGTCCTCCCTGCCTTTCCCCCCATCTTTCCCCCCATCTTTCCCCCCATCTTTCCCCCCATCTTTCCCCCCATCTTTCCCCCCATCTTTCCCCCCATCTTTCCCCCCATCTTTCCCCGCATCTTTCCCCCATCTTTCCCCCTTCCTTCCATCCTTTTCTCTCCTCTCCCTTCTCCAGCCTTCTGTCTGCTCTGCCGAGCATCCAGCCCTTGCTCTCCACGTCCCGCTGCATGGCAACACTCCCTGCTCAGCCTCCCCTCCCGTTCACTCTCCTCTCTCCACCTCTCCTCTCCTTCTCCGTCTCTCAGGGGTGTCTCAGCACGCCCAACGCTGCTGCCATTCCCAGCATACGACCGCAATCAAATCTACGAGATTCTTTCCCAAAGGCTCCAGGTATTAGCAACTGTTGATACCCGCGGGTTGACCATTACGGCATGCCCGCGTGTTGTCCGTCTCTCCTTTACGCCCATCCACACATCCATTCTCACACATCCACAACACATCCACAACACATCCACAACACATCCACACCCATCCACACCCATCCACACCCATCCCAGAGTCATCCATCCGTCTTTCCCGTTTCGTTTCTTTCACCATCCCATTCCCCCCCCGCCCGCCCCTTTCACTTATTGCCTCTTCTGTGTGCCGCTCTGTCTCTGCCTATGGCTTTGCTGCATCCCCTGCCCCATTCACCATGGTGGGCTGCACTCTTCTCTCGTGCAGGCCGCGGCTGGCGTGCAGGCGGAGGGAGCAGCAGCGCCCAGGGCAGCAGCAGGGGAGGGAGGCGGCAGGGAGAGTGCGTCAGTGGCGTTCTCATTTGAGCCCATGGCGCTGCACCTCTGTGCGCGGGTGAGCACCACTGGAGCCACGCCTTTTTGCCATGCTGTTGCTCGTGCCCCTTCCACCCCCCTCCTTGCCAACTCCCCCCCTCGTGGCCCAAGCCCATCGCACTCTCTTCCTCCTTGCCCGGATCCTCTGCTACCCTCTCCCCTCCCCTGCCATGCCATGCTTACATGTGGATGGCAGAAAGTGGCAGCAGCATCGGGGGACATGCGGAAGGCTCTTGACATCACAAGGTGAGCGGAGCAGCTGCTACTGCCCCTTCAATGCACTCTCAATCTTCGCACAGCCACCTTCAGCTGCAGTAGATAGGCAGAGCGTGTGGGCGAGAGAAATTAAGTCCCAACTCTATCCACGCCCCCTGCAGCACCCTGAATGGGCCGCTAAACAAAGTGACTTTTGAGTCGACTCAAAAGTCAACTCCATCCACACCTCTCTGCAGCACCCTGAACGGACAGCTAAACGAGCCCCGCCCGTAATCATGACTGCCTCGCTCATACTTTCTTCCCCCCCTCTCTTCCCCCGTTCCGTTCCTCGCCCCTCTGCTGCCAGAATGGCAGTCGATGTTCTCGAGGACGAGCTCAGGGCAGAGCAGAGGGAGGTGGATGTGATGGAGGCCGCATCTGGAGCAGGCCCACCTGATGCACTTCCCACTGTGGCGGCAGCAGGCGGCAGGAGCAACAAGCGGGTGGCAGGGGGAGAAGCAGACGGGCAAGCAGAGAGCAAGAGGCAGAGAGACGGAGTGCAACAGCCGAGGCAGGACGCGCAAGAGAGAGCCACCCTGATTTCTGGCACCCAGGCCAAGGGGCTCGCTGGCGGTGGTAGTGCTGGTGGCGCTCAGGCGACTGGCTGCACCAATGGTGGTGGTGGCAGCGGTGCAGCATGTGCTCTGGGCGCTGAAGCAGCCTGCCCCAGTTGGAGCCTGCCCATCAAGGTGTGCCCCTCTCTTCTTGAGAGCGTGCCTGCCATCGCGTGGATCGCTTCGTTTCTCCATCGCGCTCTTCTTCATGCGCCTCAAAACCACTCGCCCCCCCAAAAAACCCCCACTCCCAGCTGGACGTGCACCACATGGCCCAGGCGCTCTCCCGCTCCTTCGCTTCCTCTACGGTCGACTCCATCCGCTCACTGCCCCTGCACCAGCAGGTTGGAACCCGCCCTCCCTTGGCGCTGCACCTCACCTCATTGTACCTTCCTCTCTACCTCCTGACTCGTGCACCATCAACCTCTCCTCTTGTCACATACCCGTCGTTGTCCCTTGGCGCTCATATACCCCTCCCCCACTCCACCCCACTCCAAGGCAGATGGTGCTGGTGGCGTGTGTGCAGCAGCACCAGCAGCAGAGGGCGCGGCACAGGTTTATGAGCAAGGGGAAGCCTGCATCCACCACCAAGGACTTTCTCCTCTCCCAGGCACGTGCTGCTCTCCCAGGCACGTGCTGCTCTCCCAGGCACGTGCTGCTCTCCCAGGCACGTGCTGCTCTCCCAGGCACGTGCTGCTCTCCCAGGCACGTGCTGCTCTCCCAGGCATGTGCTGCTCTCCCAGGCACGTGCTGCTCTCCCAGGCACATGCTGCTCTCCCAGGCACGTGCTGCTCTCCCAGGCACGTGCTGCTCTCCCAGGCACGTGCTGCTCTCCCAGGCATGTGCTGCTCTCCCTCTCTTGGATGATGGCTGCTCTCACGTTTGCCCATATCAGATGTCCCACCATCCTTGTCTCTCCACCACTCACCTCCCCCACATTCTCCCCCCTTACCCCCTCCCCCTTACCCCCTCCCCCTTACCCCCTCCCCCTTACCCCCTCCCCCTTACCCCCTCCCCCTTACCCCCTCCCCCTTACCCCCTCCCCCTTACCCCTCCCCCTTACCCCCTCCCCCTTACCCACTCCCCCTTACCCCCTCCCCTTACCCCCTCCCCTTACCCCCTCCCCCTTACCCCCTCCCCCCCACCCCCTCCCCCTCCCCCCTCTCCAATCTTCCAGCTGTACAGTACCTACACGGCCTTGGCGCGCTCGCTGCACGTGCCAGCTGTCACACTCAACGAGGCCACCGATATGTGCGGCATACTGCAAGGGCAGGTGGGGTGCGGGGTGTGCGGGGGTAAGAGCTGCAAATGAGTTCCCTGAGGCAGCACACATTGTTGGCCTAGATACTCGTTATTGCCTCCAGTCACCTTCATCTCCATGCACCGGCCATACTCCTAGTGTTACATTCACATGTTAGCTTGACCACATGTTTCCTGTGCGATGTTGTGTATTTCCAGGCCCTTTTGCAATTCGTGGGTGCTGGCAAGAATGCTGCACGCCCCCAGGCCAAGTGCAAAGTGATGCTCAAAGCGAGTGCTAGCGATGTGATATTTGCCCTCCAGGTATGTTACTTGATGGTGTTTATGTCTGTTGTCACGACTCATGTCGTTCTAGCTTGACACACTCCTGACTCACGTTGCTTTTGTTTTGAAATGCAGGGGGTGCGTCTATTTAAGCAAGTCCTCACCGATATTGCAGCAGATGTTGAGGTTTGATTTATGGCGATGTGTTGCTTGAACCCAACCTGTTCATGTGGTAGCGAAGTGATGTAGTATTTCATTATTTCACAGAATGCGTGCTTTGAGTCCGAAGCTTAGTAACGGGTATATTCCAGTACCATCCACATCTCTGCCATGCACGCCACGAGACCCGTCAGCAAGCGACATGTGCATCATCACTCACGACGGGTCGCGTCAGCCTCCCCGGCTCCAAGAACTCACGGCGGCCCCTTCTTTTCTTTGACAGCACCGTGTTGTGCGCTGAGTGCATGTGGCTGCTCACCCCCTTGCTTCCTCGCATCGTCACTTCTGTCTTCTTTCTCGCGTCCTTCATTCGAAACTAGCACTCGGTCCTCCCAGGAGAGCTACCCGTCCCCGTGTTTCGCGCTTACCTTCTAATTTCTCAGGATTCGCCGAGACGTGCGGCACGGCAGCAGCCATGGAAGCGGCGCACGAGGCGCTGGTGAAGGGCGGAGTGATTGGCGATGTGCTCGACGACTTCATGCCGTCCATGGACATGAAGGTATGACGTCATGCCGCCCATGGACATGAAGCTATGACGTCATGCCGCCCATGGACATGAAGGTATGACGTCATGCCGCCCATGGACATGAAGCTATGACGTCATGCCGCCCATCGACATGAAGGCATGATGTCATGCCGCCCATGGATATGAAAGTGTTATAAGCAATAGCAGTTTGACCTCGTTGGCTCCTTTGACCCGTGGTCTTTCTGACTTCGTTGACTCGGTTGACTCGCGTGGTTGTGGCAGGTGAAGTACGGTGACAGGGAGGTGCAGAACGGTGACGAGTTGACACCCAGCGAGGCGGCAGCGGCGCCATTCGTGGAGATAGCCGGGCGGCACGAGAACGGGGACCTGTACACGCTGGTGAGGCACCTCTGACGTGGACTGGAGGCGGTCATGCCACGCACAGATGATTAGTCGATGCTATCATTAGTCGATGCTATCATTAGTCGTAGCACCACGAGCCGTCCATGGGCCTGTACGCTGCTCTCTCTCTGCACTCTCTCTCTGCGCTCTCTCTCTGCGCTCTCTCTCTGCGCTCTCTTCCTCTGCCTTCATGCCCAGTCTCTCACCCCACTCGCCATGTGCCCCTCCCCGCTCTCCTGCCCCTGCCCCTGCCCCCACCAGGTGATGTCAGACCCAGACGCACCCAGCCCAGATAACCCCGTAGCGGCTGAATGGCTGCACTGGTGAGATGGGGAGGAGGGGGGAAAGAAGAGGAGAGGGGAAGAGGGGGGGGGAAGGGGGGAGAGCTTTGGGCATGCATTTGAGTACGTGTCCGCGAGTATGTGTGCAGCTGTGAGGGTCCTGTGCAGATGGATACACTGTCTCTTCACCATTCAAGGCGTTTGCGTTCCCGTGGCCATGCAGGTTGGTAGTGAACATACCGGGGGCCACCACTCTCCCGCACAGCAGCGCGGGCGACCCAGTGACGGCGTACAAGGGGCCCTCCCCGCCCATGGGCGTGCACCGCTACGTGCTCGCGCTCTTCCGCCAGCCGCAGCGCATCACTGCCCACGCGCCTGCCGCGCGCAAGGGCTTCAAGGCGCGGCAGTGGGCGTCGCAGCACGGGCTGGGGAGGCCCGTGGCTGCGGTGTTCTTCCGCGCCCGCAAGGAGGAGTAATGGGCTTGAGCCGGTTCAAGCCGGCTCATTTTTTAGGCGTCTCAGAAATGGACTCCTCGCGCTGGGGAGGCCCGTGGCTGCGGTGTTCTTCCGAGCTTGGAAGGAGGGGTGAGGGGCTTGAGCCGTCTCAAGCCGGCTGTGCAGGGCGAGGGAAGTGGAGTGAGCAGAAGGGGAACGAGGGAGATTCGTGGGGGCTGTGTGAGCCAGATGACGGTGGTGGTACTAGCGTGGCATGGCTGACAGTGTGCCAGAGGGAGAGGAATGGCCCCATACCCTGGGCTATGCAGCACCCACCCCAGCCCCTTGTCCATATACCAATGTTATGTCATGTGAATGGGCCATGATAGACTGCTGCAGCACTGCATGTGATTTAGTACACCGATAGCGCTGCATATAGTATATGGATTCAACTGTGTACATAATGAAAGCAATCTGCTGGGTAGAGTCTATAACCTGTAATTTATCTGTCCCGAGCAATGTGGAGTAGCGTTACAGACCCAAGTGCAGTGCTCGCAATGTGTGTACAAGGTGCACTCAGGGTCAGAGAGCACCGGCAGGTGGCTCGGTCGTGGGAGCACCATGCCACACAGCCATGCCCGGCCATTATGTATGCCATAGCTCCCCTACGGTCTTGGCTCGAATGCCAGAACCGCAGGGAGGAAGGAGAATCTGCAGGGCTCCTCTGGATGGTTGGCTCTCTGCAAGAGGAGGAGTCAGAGCTCCCAGCCGTTTAAAGAGTCGGAGCTAGGCACCGACTTGATGGATGCTTTCATTGCCTCTGCCCCTGCCGCTGCTGCTGGTGCCTCTGCCGCTGCTGCTGGTGCCCCTGCCACTGCTGCTAGCGCCGTTGCTGCTGGCGCCGCTGCTGCTGCTGGCGCCGCTACTGCTGCTGCCGCTGCCGCTGATGGTGGTGCTGCAGTTGTTACCACAAGGCCTTTCTTCTTCTTCCTCCCTTTCCTTCCACGCGCTGCCGGCACCTCCACTGCTGCCCTCACTGCTGCCTGCCCACTGCCAGCACCAGCAGCAACAGCAGCCACACCACCACTACCAATGCCACTGCTGGCACTGACGCTGCTGCTGCTTGCAACATAAGTATTGGTGGCGCTACTTGCAGCAGGTGCTGCCTTCTTTCCTTGGCTGTCTCCTATCCTTCCTCCTTCATCCATAACTCTCCTATCTCCTGCAGCGGCTGCATCAAGGGTCGTACCACTGCTGGGGAGGGCATGTGAGCTGAGAGCGGTGCCAGGAGCAGCAGAGGCGTCTGATGCAGCCCAAGCAGCTGCCTTGTCCAGTGTCGACCCTGCAGCGCCAGGCACAGGGCGAGCCTGTGCAGGTGCTGCAGATGAGCCTAGAGCGGCAGGGGTTGCAGGCGGGGTGTGGGTCACACGGGCTGTGGCAGGGATGGCAGCAGTGGGCCCTGCATGTGTGCCAGCACCGCCCTCGTTGCCAACCATGCCGCCCCCGTTACCACCATCGCCACTGCCGCCCTCCCAATCACCACCGCTGCCGCTGCTGCCACCTCTGCCATTGCTGCCTAGCACCCCTACAATCACTTGCTCAAGTCTTTTCTCCTCCTCCTCCTGCTGCTGTTGCTGCCGCTGCTGCTGCTGCTGCTGTCCTTGTTCCATTCCCTTTGCCTGCCTCAAATCCGTTCCTACTTCATCACTTGCTCTCTCTCCCTCCTCACTCACTTCCCTCTCCTCACTCACTCTCACCTCCTCCATCGCATCTCCACCCTCCTCCTTCACCATGCAGTCGTGACTCACTGCCCCTGCACAAACCGCTCTGCCCCCTCTCTCTCCGCTCTCTCCTCCCCGCCCATCCTTCACTGCAGAAACAACCACCTCCTTCTCCCTAACACTATTCACCACTCCCCCTTCCGCACATCCCCCTTCCGCACATCCCCCTCCCTGCACAATGCCCTGCACCCCAGCGCTGCACTCTGTTCCCCTTAACTCCTCCTCGGCCCCCAGCTCCACTCGCACCACCTCCTCCGCCTCCTCTAAACCCCCCTCCTCCACCCCCACTTCCCGCCCTTCCCTCCCAGCCCCATGCACCCTACCGTACTCCTGCTGCTCCTGCTGCTCCTGCTGCTCCTGCTGCTCCTGCTGCTCCTGCTGCTCCTGCTGCTCCTGCTGCTCCTGCTGCTCTTGCTGCTCTTGCTGCTCCTGCTGCTCCTGCTGCTCCTGCTGCTCCTGCTGCTCTTGCTGATCTTGCTGCTCCTGCTGCTCTTGCTGCTCTTGCTGCTCCTGCTGCTCCTGCTGCTCTTGCTGCTCTTGCTGCTCCTGCTGCTCCTGCTGCTCCTGCTGCTCCTGCTGCTCTTGCTGATCTTGCTGCTCCTGCTCCTGCTCCTGCTCCTGCTCCTGCTCCTGCTGCACTTGCTGCTCCTGCTCCTGCTCCTGCTCCTGCTGCTCTTGCTGCTCTTGCTCCTGCTCCTGCTGCTCTTGCTGCTCCTGCTCCTGCTCCTGCTCCCGCTCCTGCTCCTGCTGCTCCTGCTCCTGCTCCTGCTCCTGCTGCCCCAACCCCTGCGCATCCACCTCCACCATTTGCGCCTCCCCTGATGGCTGCGCCCTGCGCTCTGGCTCGCCCTCTCTCTGCCTGCTCTCATCTGCTCCCACCTTGCTCCCCCTCCCTCTCTCATCTGGGGGTCCCGCAGGGTTGACAGGGGGAAGCGGGGCAGGGGGAGGGGTAGCAGATGGAGGGTGGGAGGCGGGAAGAGCGGAGGGCAGCGGCTGCAAGTCGGGCCCACTGAAGGGCTGTGGCTGGTGGTGGGGGCCGAAATGGGGGTTCACTGCGGGGAGAGGCGATGGGAGAGAGGGTCGAGAGTGGGGGTCAGAGTGGGGCCAGAGAGGCACGGATGAGGAGGAGGAGGAGGAGGAGGAGGAGGAGGAGGAGGAGGAGGAGGAGGAGGAGGAGGAGGAGGAGGAGGAGGAGGAGGAGGAGGAGGAGGAGGAGGAGGAGGAGGAGGAGGAGGAGGAGGAGGAGGAGGAGGAGGAGGAGGAGGAGCCGCATGCTGCTGATGATGCTGCTGCTGCTGCTGCTGCTGATGCTGCTGCTGGCGCTGCTGGTGGTGCTGCTGGTGCTGTTGCTGCTGCTGGCGCTGCTGGTGGTGCTGAAGATGGCGGTGGTGGTGCTGGTGGTGGTGATGCGGGTGCTGGTGGTGACACTGCTGCTTCTGCTGCTGCTGCTGCTGCTGAGTGAGGAGAGGAGGACGGGAGGGAGCGGGAGGCGGGGGGGTGGCGAGGGTGGGTGAGGCGGGGTGAGGGGGCTCCCAGGGAGGAGCAGGGGGTGCAGCTGAGAGACACAGAGGCAGAGGCTAGGGGGTGGCACGTCATGGGGAGGGTGGCACGTGGTGGGGAGGGTGGCACGTGGTGGGGAGGGTGGCACGTGGTGGGGAGGGTGGCACGTGGTTGGGATGGTGGCACGTGGTGGGGATGGTGGCACGTGGTGGGGATGGTGGCACGTGGTGGGGGATGGTGGCACGAGGTGGGGGATGGTGGCACGAGGTGGGGAGGGTGGGTGCACGAGGTGACACGAGCACAGGAACACAAGACAGAGGGGTGGCATGGACGTGGGATGGGGAAGGCGGGAGGAGGGGGGTGAGTGAGAGAATTGCAGGAAGCATCACGGAGGTTGCAACTTACCTGAGCAGGCAGTGCTGCAGGAATACGAGAAGGGGAGCAGACTGATAAACTGTACTCAGCACTCACACACAGCCGCAGGGGCCTTAGCATTCTTCAGGGGTATACAATGCGGGTTTTACTACAAAGAAGGCTACAGCAGTCATGCTTACGATCGTCTAAGATTGTCTACCGAGCACTTGAGCCCCTAATTTCTGCCCCTGCTTGCACTTGTTAGACCCCCTGCTGCCGTGCCTAGGTCCGGCACTTCCCGCCCTGCCCTTCCCTCCCCTCCCCTCCCTGGAAGATCATCGGTCCGGGCCCGGGCTTGGGCCAACTGATGGCTTGCATCACCCTCACTACGCTCTTAACCTCTAGCTACACCACCAGCCCTATACGGTGTTGAAACAACGCAGAGTGCTACCACTGCAGAATGCCTGGGTTGGAGAGCACACTGATGCCTCACGCATGGCAGGCCGGTTTCTTGTGTGCCGTTTTCAGCATCCTGCATGAGCGAGAACGGTCTGTTGGTGCCATCCTCGGCTGATACATGGATAGCTCACGCACAGCACAAGTGCTCCAGGGAACGAAGGAAGCAACACGAGGGAATGGGAAGAACGCCATCTCACCTAAGCCGTGGGGGTCGTCGGTGAGCCATGGGTCGTCAAATGAAAACACTCCCAGCGAGTCTCCTCTCTCGCCCTCGCGCCTCCCGCTTATTACAACTCCCATTCTCCCCTGCTCCCCCTCCTGCCCACCTTCCTCCACTGCCCTCGGAGCACGTGCTAAAAGCCCAGCAGCAGCTGGACCATCTCCCTCCTCCACGCTCTCTCTCCGCTCACCCCTCCCCCCAGCAACGCCTGTCGTTCCCCCCTCCCCAGCCAATGCGCCCAACGTGCGTCCTGCTTCACCCACCGCTCCACCCATCCCACCTATGGATCCATCGCCTCCCTGCTCCCCCTGCACCCACTCCCCACCTCCCCCCACCTGCCCTCCCCCTCTGCCCCCCACCTGCCCCCCCTCCGCCCTCACTCTGATGCCCGCCCCCCTGCTCGGCTCTAGAGCCACACCCAGCCCCGCCCTCGCCCCCTGCGCTGCATGCCCCCACCCAGAGCCCCCTGCGTCCTGCGTGCTGCTGCTGCCCATGGCCGCAGGCACGGCGCCCAAGACGCCCCCATGCGACTCCACTCGCGTCCCGTGCACCCCTTGCGGCCCCTGCAGCCCCTCTAGGCCCTCCAGCCCCTGCAGCCCCTCTAGGCCCTCCAGCCCCTGCAGCCCCGAAACTGCTGCTGCTGGCACGGGTGCTGGTAGGAGCGGAGGAGGCAGGGGAGCAGCAGCGTGCCTGAGCAGCCCTCCAAGAGCGGACGTGCGCCTGCTGGCGCTGATGCTACCACTGTGATCGCCGCCCCTGTGGTCACCACCCGCATATGCCTCTGCCGGTGCGCCCAGTCCTTCCATGCCGCCAGTATGCTGCTGCCTGTGGCGTGCCTGGTGCCCCCCACTGCTGTCTGCAAAGCCCTCGACTATGGGAGGGCGGGCAGCACGCGGGCGCACAGGCAAATTGGAAGAGGAAGGGGAGGCAGATACGGAGTCCCGAGGGTGAAGGGGGGGAGATGAACCCATGCCTGTGACCGCAGGGGTGCCTTGGGGTGTGTGGCTTGGCAGCGGTGGATGGGTGGTGCGGCCTTGCGTTGGTGACTGGGAGGCGGTGTGGCTGCTGCTAGATGGTGAGTCCTCGGGCTGAAGCCGAATCTGCAGGGCACCACACCATGCACTCATTCCCCAAGCATGCATCCATGCACAGTAGCACGCATCCGCACAGCACCAATGTATTGACTCACCGCCCCATGAGATTGAGTAACCCGGTGGTGCTTTGAGATGCAGACGGTTTGTGCAAAAAAACGCTACAAAACTCAGCGGGTCAAAGCAGACCCGAAATTGTTCAGTGGAAAGGGGAGTGACACGTGGACACAAGTTAGGGCACTCACATAGGTGCGCGCCCACAGCGGCGTGGCTCTGCTGGTGGTGAGCTGCACCTCCGCGTGCATCAGATACGCCCGCTGTTCCGCCTCCTCTACCGCCCTCTGCCGACCCTCTTCTGCCGAACAACGCCCACTGCTGCCAGCAGCAGCATCAAGTGAAGCAGCAGCAGCAGCAGTACTGTGCGCGTCCCACGCCCCCTGAATGGGCTCGTCCCTGTCGCTCCAGCTCACCCGGCGGCACACGTCCCACACCTCACTCGCCTCCGCTGCCACCTGCAGCACCACCTCCCCTCCCGCCCTGGTCCCGCCCCCCCCCATGCCCCGCACGCTCACTCCCGCGGCGGCAGCAGCAGAGCGCAGGGCAAGCGTGGGCAGCGAGGGCAGGCGCTCAAAGGAGCGACCCCCCAGCACAGAGGAGTCAGACTGCGCCATGGGGGGGAACGGCGGGATGGGGGAGAAGGGGGGGATGGCGCCCCTGCCAGGCTGCATGGCCCCTGCACTGGTCGCGCCGTGAGGTGGCAGGTACGAGCCCCTGGGGTCGTAAGTGTGGCTGCTGTACGCCTGACTGTATGAATTGGGCGGGTGCATGGCGCGGCCGTGGCTGTGGGATGGGGAGGAGGAGGAGGAGGATGAGGGGTCTGAGGCAGCGGCATATGGCGTGAGGTGGTAGCGAATCAGGTGGCCCAAGGGAGAGAACACCCACAGCTGCTCTGCTATTGGCGGCGGAGCCCACTCTGGCTGCCCGTAAAACTGCCCGGCAAGTACCTGCTGATGCTGCTGCTGCTGCTGCTGCTGCTGGTGCCCCGCTTCCCCTCGCCCTCCCAACACCCCACCACCTGGCACCCCTCCGAAGTGGAAAGCAGCGGCGACGGCGCCTGGGATCTCCATCCCCAGCCCTGCTGCTGCCGCTGCCACGCCCGTCACATTCCCCCGCCAGCCGCTGTTGGCGTTGCGGATGCGCGCCACCGACGAGAGAGCCACTGGCGCCGGGACGCGCAGAGGGGGAGGGGCATGCGAGGGAGACGAGGAGAAGCGCAGGGGCGCGTACGAGGACCACCAGGGGCGGGGGGGGGGAGGGGGGAGGAGGGACGGGGAGTGGGTATATACAGGGTGGAGGAGGGTGGGAGAGGAAGGGGAGGGCAGGTGGGTTGCGGGCCCCACGGGTCCTCCAAAGGGCGAGATGGCGAAGAGGTGCGTGGTGCCGCGCGCTGATGACACGGCCACCCACCGGCTGTCGTGCGAGATGGCCGCGCTCTGAATCACCTGGGGGACGCAGCCGCGACGCCACGCACGCAGGCAGGCAGGCAGACAGGCAGGTTGACCAGTAGGTGGGTGGGCAGTGGAGTGGGGATGAGATGGGATGAGACGAAAGGAGGAGGGGGATGGAGAGCGCGAGGCAACTGAAGGGGATACGACATCACATGCACAAGGTATTGACATCAATTGGAAAGCTTCCAAAAGGCTATTCATGCACGCATGCATGTATGGTAGAACTCAGCATGGCGTGCTCCCTTACAGCGTTAGTGAGTCCTCGGTGAAGCCTGTACAAATGTACATACGAGCAGCCGTCCTTCAAATATTAACATAGGGGACGGAAGCAAGAGATGGGGTGGGCGGAAAGGGGGAGTGGTGAGGCAGAGGAGGGCCGGCGCAGAAGCGAACAGCAAAAGAGTCGCATACATGCAGCGAAAGAACACAAGCAGAGTGGCCAGTGCAGGGCATTTGACAAAGAGACATCACGGAAACTGAAACCGAGGGTGGGAGGTGCCAGCACCTGTGGCTTGCTGTCAACGAGTGCGGGCGCGGCTGGTGCGTTGGCAGGGGTGGGGGCGGGCGTTAGGCGGAAGACGTTGAGGGAGTGGCCGCAGAGCGAGGCGGAGAGCAGCAGCGTGCCGGAGCAGTCAAACGCCAGCAGCGCGATGGCGCTGCCGTGCGCCCTGAAGTGCGCTATGATGGCCCTCGTCGCCACGTCCCGCACCACCACCTGCTCGCATGGGTGAGGAGTTGGGGGAGAGTGAGATGTGGATGCATGAGCAGCTCGCAGCATGGCAGCGACCAGAGGCAGCGGCAAAGGCGGCAGCAGGGAGCAGCGTAAGGGCGGGCAGCAGGCAGAAACTCACGTTGCCAGCATGGGTGGGGTCAACAGGTGGGACGGACGGCAGCCCGGCAGCATGCGCTCCTGCTCTTGGACTCGCGTCCGCATACCCGTCTGTCGACGACCCCGACACCGATGCCCCGGACATTGAAACCCCTGACACCGATGCGTGTGGTGAGTCTGGAGCAAACATGTGCTCCGGACTCCTGCTGCTCCAGGGAGACCCCGACCCTGCCAGAACACCTGAAGCACCTGAAGAACCACCTGAGGCCGTCGAAACACCTGAGCCAGTGGCGGAATCCGTCACCATGTCCGTCCAGTACTTGCTGACCGTCCGCACCCCCAGGTCCCCCAGGGCAGCTATCCCCCCCGCCAGCTGCTTCCCCGACTCCTTGGCGTAATGCGCCACCAGCGCCGCCCCCGCCCCTGCAGCCCCTGCTGCTGCTGCAGCGGCGGCGGCAGAGGAAGAGGAGGCGGAGGAGGGGAGGGGGGCGGTGGTGATGTGGGGTGCGAGCGGCTGGTTGGAGGGGTAGGCGAGCCAGCGCGGCCCCAGCGCGAGCGCGCCGTGGGGGGAGGTGCGGGCGATGCCGGGCAGCGAGGGGGGGAGGGGGTGCGGATGGGTGAGCACGCTGAAGGCCGTGCTGAGGGTCGCCAGGTCGTATATGTAGATCTAGGGGAAGGGGGAAGTTGGGGGATGGGGCGGGAAGAGGCGAGCGTGGGGGTGGGGGGGGGGAGGTTCGAAGAAAAGGCAACAAGGATAGTGTGTGAGTAGTGGAAGTCATATGATCCGTGTGCGTTGAACGGATGGCGCGTCAAGGAGGGCAGCTGGCGGAATGAGTGGCGATTACAGAAGAGCGGTGATCAAAGATGGAAAGCGATTGCATGGCTGCTGTGATTCTTGGCATCTCTCTCTCACCTGCTCTGCGACGGCCACGGCCAGCACCGTGCGGTTGCTCCGCACGCCCATCACCCTGCCCGCCACCGCAATCGAGTGCACGTACGAGCTGCTCCGCAACGAGTACAACCGCACCACGCTCTGCTCGCCACCCGTTTCATCTTCGCACGCGTACGGCTCATCCACCCCGTCCGCCACGTCAGCGTACGGTTCATCATCGTCCAAGTACGGAAATTGGCCAGACAACCTCCGACTTTCAAAAGCTACCCCGGAGGGAGGAGGAACGGCCGCAGGGGGACACACGACGCACAGCACGGGATGCGCGTCGTGCAGGGGGCTCTCGGGGGTGGTTCTAGAAACGTAAGGGAGGGGGTGGAGCGACTCGGCGGGGCCGTCGCGTCGCGAGGCGAGTTCGCGCACGGCATGTGGCTGCTGCACGTCCCACACGTGGAAGCCCGTGGTGTACGCCACGAGCAGCACTCGGCGCGTGCCGGACACGCGCACGCCGCTCGACGACGACGACGACGATGATGAAGCGTCCTCCAACGACCCGAACCCCGCCCACGTGACCTGCCACGTGAATGGATTGCGAAATATAAAAATCCAGTCGGCAACAGAGCCATTTGTTCAGGGGAAGCTTGAGCAGTTAATAAAATAGTTGAGGCGTGATGTCAAAAGGTGATCCCATGCCGTATGTTTCAAAATAGAGGCTGTTTTTAGCTTCAAGAATGGCGTGGTGTATTCTCGATGTCAAGACTGTTCACACCTGCTCCTTGTTCTGGCTGTCGTCCCCCGGCGCCAAGGCCGCGGCGACGGACGCGGAGGCGGAGCGGACGGCGGAGGCGACGAGGGAGTCGGCGGAGGAGGAGACATGGCGGATGTAGCTGGAGATGGCGCGGAACGATGGCAGCAGCCCCGACGACAGACTGCGCACGCTCGGAAGGCTGCGGCCCTTGTGGGCGTGCACTTGCTGTACTTGCTGGGGGGACGACGTGGATGGGTCGCCTGGCCTCATGATATTGCTGCTGATGCTTCTGTTACTACTGCATATGAGGTCGTGGCATACAGCACGCGTTCGTCGCAGCTATCTACCACCACGAGTTCGCTATCGCTGTCCGTGTCCGTGACTAAGTATACATGGTAGGAATAATCAAATTATGAGGCAGATATTTACGGGGGCTCTCGGGAGCACGAGCCGTGAGTGTATCTACAACACGGGAATGAAAAGAATGAGCAGATTAATTTGCCGATTCGGACGGGCTAATATTAAAGGGAAGCCAGTCAGTCAATAGCTAGACGTTAGTGGAACGAGCCTAGTCCTTCGACTTGGTAACAAACACTTGACGAAGGTAGAAAACGCCACGTTGCACACGCAGCTCGTTCAAGTAACCCATGGATCACGCCATGTCATGTGTTATGTTGTGATGGCATGGTGTTGGAATCGATTACCGCATCTCGCTCATTCCACTCACGCCATGGCGTGGAATTTCAGTTTCATATTCATCCCCCCTCATCTTCCCTCTCCTCGCATCACATCCCAGCCTTCTTCCTTGTGCTCGTTCGCACACTCCGCTTCACCCACCAGCGAACCAGAATCGAGGGTGGGCGGACGCCGATTGCATCTGTCTCAGTTACGCTCCCCACTGACCAATCGGAGCCCGTCTCAGTTATGTTTGCGTTGACCAATCGGAGCACACCGTCTCTTTTCCATCCATCAAACTTCATGGCGGGACGGGAGGGCCCAGCTTCTGGCATTCGTCATCCGCCACGTGCTCATCACCAATTTTTGTAGTCTACAAACGAGAAGCTCAACATGCTAATACCGAGAACACAGTTATGTAGGGGCTTTACGTCATCAGTGGGTCGGACTTGGGTGTCAGCGGATGACCCCACGCACACGCCAGCACTGCTGACCTGTACCAAGCCCCACTTGGTGGCTGCTGTGGTTCGGCTGATGGTTAGCAAGCGAGTCTCATAACCGATTGGTCGAAAAGGCTTGTGAGAGAAAATTGTCTTCGTCATGAGGTGCTTCGTCATTGAAGCCTATTAGCTTTCATTCTTGACTATGCCTACTCAGTTACTTCAACGTTTTCTAAATGAAGTTCATTTACACGAAGCACCCTACCCAATCGTGTAAAGAACCGAGACAAGACAATAGTCAAAATTGTTTATGCTTTAAACCTATCACGTGGGTGCTTGGTCTAGTGGTATGATTCTCGCTTTGGGTGCGAGAGGTCGCGAGTTCGATTCTCGCAGTACCCCAATTTTTTCGGAACAACTTGTTTTTCATGCCCTGCTGAGTTTCCAGGGGCATGACACTGTCTGGAGGAAGCGCCACCTCCATTGATTACTAGTCGTCAGAAGCTAGGTGTGGGAGGTCTCCCATTTGTTGGCATCAGCATCGAACGAGTTTTTTCTGTTAAATAGACCGTCGACTGCCGTTATTTTCCGCATTCGCAATAAAGTAGCTGGTTGCAGCGCTTTTAGAATGGCCGCCGCATGTCGCGGGGCGTTCGACTACGGCAGGGCGATGCGGCTGGAGGCGCAGGGGACGTGGCGCGAGTGGCTGGGGGAGGCGGACCACGCGCTCCTTGCGCCGTGGCTGCGCGACCCCGCCACATGGGGGGAGTTCGCCGCTGGCGCTGGTGAGTGCAGTGCGCGGGGATGAGGTGTGCGGGACGCGCTGCCTCCTCTAGATTAGATTCTGTCGCCGTTCCCCGCATTCCGCGCGCACGAATGATCGCCATTTCTTGCATCCTCGCTGCAACCAGTGCTGTCCCGTTTCCCTTCCGCCCACCCTCGATCCCCTCGCCATTGTCCCGCTTTCGGGTGTCCGCCGCGCCTTTGTCCCCCGCAGGCGCGCACCTCTCCCCCGCCATGCTCCGCGTGCAGCTGCGGGCGCGCTCGTTGCTGCTGGGGCGCGCTGTGGGGGAGGCATGGGGGGAGACAGGGGGGGAAATGGCGGAGGGCGAATTGGCGCGGAGTGTGGGGGGGATGGGCGCGGAGCAGAATGCACTCACAGACGATGACGTATACCCGTGCCTGGACGATGACGTGTACCCATGCCTGGACGATGACGTGGACGAGTGGCATGCCATGCTGTCTGCCGCCCAGCCATCCCCCCATTGCATTGCGGTGCTGAGGGCCATCCGAGACGAGGTGAGGGCGATGAGAGACGAGGTGAGGGCGATGAGAGACGAGGTGAGGGCGATGAGAGACGAGGTGAGGGCGATGAGAGACGAGGTGAGGGCGATGAGAGACGAGGTGAGGGCGATGAGAGACGAGGTGAGGGCGATGAGAGACGAGGTGAGGGCGATGAGAGACGAGGTGAGGGCGATGAGAGACGAGGTGAGGGCGATGAGAGACGAGGTGAGGGCGATGAGAGACGAGCGGCCACAATGCACACACGAGGCACGAGGTGAGGCGAGAAGCCATGGTGCATGCATGCCCACGGTTCCCCCTCGCACTCCACCGGCCCTTTGCTTCTCAACTCTCTCCCGCTTCTCACACTCCTCTCACCCTCCTTCCCCCACCTCTCACCCCTTCTCCCCATACCTCAGCTTTCCCCAAACCCCCTTCCCCCCCCCTTCCTGCACGCCCTCCTCCAGGTGGGTCCCCTCAATGGCGCCATCATCCGCAGGTCCGAGTCCCCCCGACCGCCTCTGCTGTGTGTGCTGTGCTGTGCTGTGCTGTGCTGTGCCGCGTCTCAAGGCTGACTCTACAAAGTCACAACTTCCGTTCTTAAACCGTCCGCCTCTACCCTTGCCGTTTTGACCAGTGGTCCGTTTGTCACCGTCTCATGTGCTTGCCATGCTGTTGAGACTCAACACCACTTCATCTCTCACACACCCGCTCTCCTCTCCTCTCCCCAACCTTCTCCCCCCATTCGTCTCCCATCCCTCCCCCATGGTGCACCAGAGTGGGTTTGGGCGCTCGACCCTCCTCCCCAGCACCGCACTCCACCTCCCAAGACCCCTCCCCCTCCTCCGATTCTTCTCCCGCCTTCCCCTCACTCCTACCCCACGGGTCACTCAACCCACACCAACAAGGGGGAGGGGGGGAAGGAGAGTGGGGGGGAGGCGACGAGGGGGGGCGAGCAGGGGGGCGGGAGGAGAGGGGGCGGCAGCGACGGCAGTGGCGGCTGCTGCATGCTGTGAGGCGCGCCAAGCTCTCTGCCAAGCCGTTCCGAGAGCGGGTAGCACTGGTGCGGACTGCGGCCGGCATGGCTCGTCTGGTGCAACAGCAGCAGCAGCAGCAGCATAGGAGGAAACAGCAGAGAGAGGGTAGAGTGGAGGGAGAGGAGGGAGGGGAGGAGGGGGCGTGGGAGCGAGAGGGCGCGTTCACAGAGGACTTGGACTTGGAGTGTCTGGCCAACGCCATGCCCGACCCTGTGGTCGCTTCTGCTCCCCCCCACTGGCAGCAAGGCCGCCCCTGGCGCAGGGAGGGGGGGAGGAGCAGGAGGGCAGCGGGGCAGGGCGCGGGCTCGCCATGGGGGGGAGGCGACGTGGGTGCGGGCATGCGATCAAACGAGGGCATGCGGGGGCACAGGGACGAGCAGGGGCAGAAGGAACCGGAATGGGAGCAGCAGCAGGGCGAAGCGCAGGCCAGTGCGCGGTTCAAGGTGGTGGTGGCGAGGGCGCTGCAGCAGGTGGGGTGCGAGGGCGCCACTGACAGCGCCCTGGGCGTGCTGACTGACCTGCTGGCCCACCGCCTCAGGCAGATGGGGCGGCAGCTGCGCGCGTGCATGGACCGCTGCGAGCAGCTGCAGCTGGGGGGGGTGGGGACGGGGGGAGGGGCCATGGGGGGAGTGGCAGTTGGGGGAGGGGGTGTGGGGGGTGACGCAGGGGAGAGCGAGGTGATGCTTGGGAAGGGGGAGTGGGGAGAGGAAGGGGAGGAGCGGCGGCAGCAGGCGGTGCAGATAGCAGCAGCAGAGATGCTGCTGGCAGGGGGCAATGCTCTTATCGGGTAGGCTCTTACGGGGTATGCCGCTATTTGTGTGCTCTTATGCCCCCCAATGCATCCCCCCCATGCCCCATGCACCCCCGCCTGACCATCTCCCCCCCCCCCATGCATATCATCCCATCTTCAGTAGTCCCTCGTCCGCCTTCCGCCTTCCGCCTTCCATCTTACGACTTGGGCGTGGGTCCTCTTGAGCGTGGGTGCTCTTGAGCGTGGGTTCTCTTGAGCGTGGGTGCTCTTGAGCGTGGGTGCTCTTGAGCGTCGGTGCTCTTAGGCGTGGGTGCTCATACGCGTGGTGCTCTTGAGCGCGGGTGCTCTTGAGCGTGGGTGCTCTTGAGCGTGGGTGCTCTTGAGCGTGGTTGCTCTTGAGCATGGGTGCTCTTGAGCATGGGTGCTCTTGAGCGTGGGTGCTCTTGACCGTGGGTGCTCTTGGGCATGGGTGCTCTTCGTGAGTGCTCTTGAGCGTGGTTGCTCTTGGGCGTGGGTGCTCTTGGGCGTGGGTGCTCTTGAGCGTGGGAGCTCTTGAGCGTGGGTGCTCTTGAGCGTGGGTGCTCTTGAGGGTGGGTGCTCTTGAGCGTGGGTGCTGTTGGGCGTGGGTGCTGTTGGGCGTGGGTGCTGTTGGGCGTAGGTGCTCTTGTGTGTGGGTGCTCTTGAGTGTGGGTGTTCTTGAGTGTGGGTTCTCTTGAGCGTGGGTGCTCTTAGGCGTGGGTGCTCTTGAGCTTGGGTGCTCTTGAGCGTGGGAGCTCTTGAGCGTGGGAGCTCTTGAGCGTGGGTGCTCTTGAGCGTGGGTGCTCTTGCGCGTGGGTGCTCTTGGGCATGTGTGCTCTTTGACGTGGGTGCTCCACCGTCCACCGTCCACCGTCCACATTCCTCCGTTCACCGTCCACCGTCCACCATACACCGGTCCACCTCCCACCGGTGGACGCCGTCCCCCGTCCACCGTCCACCGGTGGACGCGTCCACCATCCACCGTCCACCGTCCACAGTCCTCCGATGGACACCGTCCACCGTCCACCGCCTACTGCGTGGACGACATCCACCGTCCACCGCCCACCGCGTGGACGACATCCACCGTCCACCGCCCTCCGCGTGAACGCTATCCACGCTCCACCTTCCACCGGTCCACAGCTCACCGGTGGACGCCGTCCACCGGTCCACCGTCCACCGTTGGACGCCGCCCACCAGTTCACCGTCCATTGGTGGACGCCGTCCACCCGTCCACCGTCCACGGGTCCACCCACCACCGGTGGACGCCGTCCACCGTCCACAGGTCCGCTCACCAGTGGACGACAACACCGTCCACCGTCCACCGACCATTGGCCGACGCCGTCCTCCGTCCACCGTCATCCGGTGGACACCGTCCACCTTCCACCACCCACCGCGTGGACGACGTCCACCGTCCACCATCCACCGCCCACCGCGTGGACACCGTCCATTGTCCACCGTCCACCGCCCACCGCGTGGACGCTGTCCACCGTCCATCGTCCACCAGTCCACCGTCCACCGGTGGACGCCGCCCACCAGTCCACCGTCCATCGGTGGACGCTGTTCACCGTCCACCAGTGGACGCCTTCCATCGGTCCACCGTCCACCGGTGGACGGTGGGCGTCCACAAGGGTGGACACCGTCCACCGTCCACTGGTGGACGCCTCCACTGTCCTCCATCCACCATCCTTGGGTGGACACCGTCCGTCTACCGGTGGACGCCGGTCACTGGTCAACTGTCCACGGGTCCACCGGCCACCGGTGGACGGTCCACCGGTGGGCGCCTTCCACAGGTCCACCATCCACCGTCCACCGTCCGCCGTCCACCGGTGGACGCGTCCACCGTCCACCGTCCACCGCCCACCGGTGTACGCCGTCCACCGTCCACCGTCCACCTTTTCTCCTTCCTTCTTCCTCTTTTCTCCTTTCTCCTTCCATCTTCCATCTTCCATCTTCCATCTTCCCTCTTCCCTCTTCCCTCTTCCATCTTCCCTCTTCCCTCTTCCCTCTTCCCTCTTCCCTCTTCCCTCTTCCCTCTTCCCACTTCCCTCTTCCCTCTTCCCTCTTCCCTCTTCCCTCTTCCCACTTCCCTCTTCCCTCTTCCC